>CAJNIZ010009480.1:50819-91651 GCA_905231905.1 Symbiodinium pilosum
CCCCCCCCCCCCCCCGCCCCCCCCAAGCCCGAAACCCTGAGAACCAACAGCGTGGCACACTAAAATCTTAAATGGCAAACCTAAACTCTAAGCATCCAAGGACGCAAATAACACGGTTTTAGGGCCCAAATGCTATAATATCAATGGTACTTGGGCCCTAAAGCCTTATCATTTGGGCCCTATATACCCTTATATAGTCCCTATATATCCGTCTATCTATCTATCTATCTATCTATCTATATATTCTATTCCCCTATAACCCCTCTAAAGGGGCCCTATTATTTGGGTCTTTGGACCCTCAGGGCTTAAACTCCCCAAGCCCTGGAACTCGAAAACCCCAAGCCCCCTAACATGCGTAGGTGGCACGACGCTTACCCCAAGATGGACCTGCATGGGAACTACCTCGGTGACGGCTACCCACTGTGCCTCCTTCAGCTGGGATCTAGTTGGAGGGTTGTTTGGGGTTCAGGGTTGGTGTTTTGAGTTTGGGTTCAGGATTAAGGCTGGGTTGAGGCCTCAGGGCATTGTATAAGCCACATGTTAGCCTGGGGTTTAAGAGGTCAGGCCTAGGGTTACGGGATGTAGGGTTTGAGTGGCGTTAGGATCTAGGGTTAAAAGAGTTCCTAGGTAATTTCTTGGTGGGTCCCCGTAATAAGGATCATAGCGTTCTGGGGCTTACAATCGGGTGCACACCCTTGTTTGGAAACTGCCATCGCGGGTAAACCATAAGCAGGGTAATCTCCAGGCGCGTACGGCTTTTTAAGGACTCGTGAACCACTTGCTGCCAACAGCTGGGCCTTTGGAGGCAAAAAGTCCGCCCCTAAAGCCTGAGCCCCTACACCCCTAAACCCTGTAGGTATAGTCCCCCTTTAAGTAGATAGAATTATGGGGTATATGGGGATCGTATTATTTTATACCCAAAGCCATATTCTATCTACTCAAGGGCACTATATACGAACATGTTCTTAAGGGTGTTGGGGTCTAAGGGAGGTAGGTGCTGGGGATCAGCAGGAAGCTTGATGGAGTTCTAGGGAGGATTAAGGGTTTATCCTTTATCAAGGGGATAAACAGGTTTCTAGGCTGATATATGGGGGTTTCCCCAAAATAGGGGTTCCTTTTCAGGGGTCCCTATAAGAAGGACTAAAGTTTTCGGGGTCGGTCCCCCCATTCTGGGAGATTACCATATAGGGGTGCATAAGGACTACATAGGTATATCTGTATATGGGAGTTTCCCAAAATTAGGGGTACCCTTTTGGGAGTCTCCACAACAAGGATTATAGTATCTTGGGGTCTATATTAGGGTCCCCCTATTTTTTGAAACTACCATATATAGAGGTACATAGGGACTATATCGGGTTTAGGCTTTCCTATAACGTGGGGTACCTGCTTGCTGTGTCCCCACAACAAGGGTCATAGCATTTTGGTGTATAAGTTGGGGTCAGACTACTTAGGGAAACTACGGATTTTGTTATTTTGCTGTGAGTGTGTTCGGTCTACAGCAGGTGGAGGATTATGAATACTTCCTCGGTAGGGAGAAACATTTCGCATCGTTATGGTAGCGAGAATACGTACAGCTGCCTTAGTCAGAGGTCCCTGGGCTGCAAGTAGCTTGACCAGGTCAATAGTACTTGGTTGGATGCTGAACTCTCACAAGCTTGTTGCAAAAACATCTAACAGTCTTTGCTCCATGGCGATCTCCAGGCGTGCCATTTGCAGAATATGGCCGCAATGACATTCAGAGAGGGATTGGCCCTAATCATCGAGTTGGTCATTACAGGTTGCAATACTGACCAAACGTAAGTGCCCATGTAAGGTACCTGTCATTTAGCCCGCTCCCGTGGTGGCCATTGGCCAGCTGCTCACTGACAGTCAAACTAGCCACATCCTTCCACGCAGTTGCTTGCTGGTTCTATTCTCTACCTATCCCCCTGCCCTCGAAGGCCAACACAGCACATTCTCTGTCAGGAGTATAATCTCAGCTCTACACCTGAACACTCCAGTCAAGCCAAGGACCCCACGCGCCCTTGAACGAACATGAAACCAGGTGAACAGTAGTTTATTTCGGGATACTATGGTACCCATCACAGAGTAAGATTATATAAGATTATATCCTCCTTTTGGGGTATAGTTTTTATGAGGAATGTAATCTTACTGGTTTTAACCACCCAACAAAAAAACGTTACTCAGGTGTTCGGACCAGCTTCTGGACCAATTTCTGCGAAAGGGAGCGAGGTTTGAGTTCTTGGGACAGGACTGGGAGCCGGATGGAAGAGCTGGGGTTATATATGGATAATGGAAAAGAAAAGGGAAACTAGTATAGTATATAGGGTTATATAGGGAATATGGGGTATATATTGTGGTTATGTAGGAATCATGAGAGCTGTGAAACCCAAGTCATTCGTAGGATGGGTTATCATTAACTAATCCCCACCACAACTCAGTTTTACCTACGGCTTAGGAATCCTCCTTTAGGGTTTAAGGGGGCAATTGCCATTTCGATCGAATTCAGAATACCTAGAGGGGCATGTTACTTGTAACCCACGTACACACTTGTCCTTACAGTCCAATCATAACAAAAAGTCCCCTCAGTCCAGGGACACCCACAATGGCACCCCTAATTTTGGGAAACCGCCATATACAACATCCCCCTCAAGTTGACAGATTGATGACGCGGCATCCGTTGTCGTATCCCAGCCTACAAATGGCTAGACGGCTAGGCCTCGTCATGTGTTTCTTTGGAGAAAGAATCCCTCGCTTTGGATCTGGGAAGGTCTCGAGACCAGCTGGGTTTTGAGGTATGAGGTGTGGGGTTTTCCTCAATTAAGCCCTAATTAAGCCCAATAAACCTTAAACCCTCAACCCTGAACAGCCCAACACTGCTCCAGGCGAAACCGTGCAAATCTCCCACTGTTTCATGCAAAGACCACCTAAAAGTACTTCTCCCTTTGCCAAGGAGAAAATACATTGCTTAAGCATGGCCAGGTACCTGCGGGCGATGATTACCACACAGGGTAGTCATGAGCCCCTTTCAAAGGTTGTAGGGAATGACAGTGTCTAGGGTTCCCAGCAAGCCCAATAACCCTTGAACAACGGTACAATCATGGCGCGGACTCAAATTGAAAAGAACATGGAAAATAGGGATTAGGGTTAAGGGTCAAGGGTTTGCGGCTTAGGGCTTAGCATGATTGGGTTATGAAGGATTATGAGACCGAGGGCTGCAGTACCTGTAAGCCCAATTTCTTACAAGTTTATGGTCTGGACCGAAACCAAGTAGGGCTACCCGGCTTTATCGAAACCAGAGTAGTCTTGAAGATTTGTTGCTCAGTATTGAGGTTTTGTGGCTTAGGTTTTAGGAGTTTAGGTTTGCAATTGAGTCTGCCGGAATGAGAGGTTCACCTAGGGTAAGCTGCACCAATGGCTTTGCAGCTTCGTTTTGTCCTACGGAATCGTTACCTTTTAGGGATCTAGGGGGTTCTGGTAATCCGAAGCCCAACGCACCAGTTGGCCCTGCCGACCCAAAAGCAGCCAAAACAAGTAATGGCGGGTATGTTAAGTCGTACTACTATAGTCCCCCTTAAGTATCTACAATATGGCTTTGGGTATAATGTAACAAGATCCCATATACACCATATTCTATCTACTTAAGGGGACTATACTATTAGGCTTACCTGGCCCTGGCAGGGTTGATGCCTCGTCTCCCAACCTACTATATGGGCCTAAATAATGACCAATACTATGGTTCTATATTCCTTGTATAATTACAATAGTTTATGGTACCTCAAATGGACCTCAAAATGATATTGGTAATTATTTAGGCCCCTGTTGTACTCATAAATCTTGAACGGGGGACATCCCGAGAACAATGGCTTTGATTCTGCTTATTAGAAGCCTCCCCTGAACCTTAAACCCTAAACTGGAGAGGGATGGTTCCAGGACAGATAGCTAAAGTAAACACAGCGCAAAAACCCAAGATGTTTTTTTGAAGGAGCCAACTGGCGCAGTCTTCCAACTGAAGCCAGACTCCGCGCTGTTCCTGAACTTGCATTTAAGGAGTTTCCACGCATGAGTAGTTTCTTTGTTTTCGTTTGAGCCAGTAGAATGCATTAGGGGCCCCGAAGCTTATACACATGTTGTTTTTGAAGTTTCGGGATTCTGGTTTCAGCATGGCGGGCTGAGCCCTCGATACTTGTCGCCTGCATTGACCGACCGTGCATACGTTTGCTGCAGATGGCGCATTGTACAAAACAAGCCCTGAAGAACCCCAAAATCCTACATAGTAGTTTCCATGTTCTTTTCCATTATTCCTCTATAACCCCTATATATAATATGTAGTACATAACTGACCAGAAAAAAGGCAGCCCCCCTCCCATATTCATTTACTTCATCAGCAGCTTTGCCTGTAACCTTCTTATGGATCCTGTGCCCCTTTGGGCGGGTTTCCCCTTGCTTTGGGGAGGGGATTATGATTAAGCTCATGCGTAGAAGTAGCATGAACTTGTTGACATTGCAGCTCTGAGATTTGTCAGTTGTGCTGATATGCGAGTAGGCCCGGTTATCTGCACATCTGGTATGTACGTGATCAGTGCGGCCGCGTGTCCATGAGTCTCTCAACATGCTCCCTATCTCCTGGGTTCCCCTACTACCCCCCTGTATACTACCCTACTAGGTTGCCCCTTAGTTGAGCTTATTTAGCTTAATTAAGGTTAATTAAGGGGGAACCTAGGGGGTAGTAAAGAGGGGGTAGTAAATAAACCCATGACCGTAGATTGCGCAAGAAGAGCTGCAGAAGAATTTACAAGCAGTTTCTAACGGCACCCCTTCCATGATGTGAGAAAGATCCATATTGCTTCGGGTTTAGGGGTGTAGAAGGCCTGGAAGTTATCGTTTAAACTACGTCACAGGTTCCCAGTGCCGTCATGCATCTAGCTGCTTTTTTTAGACCACAACCCTGGGCCCGAAACCCCAAACAAACCCTCAGCCTAGGACCTGCAATCCCTGTTCCTACATTCTGAGCTGCACCTAGACTTTCCAGTGTTGTCATTTTTTGGGCTGGGTGTAGTTTATAGGGGAGAAACATAGGGGTTGCAGGGTAATTCAGGGGGATACTAGGAGTCCAGATTATAGCTCACATTGGAGGGCTTCGGCCTGGTAAGCCCTGAGAGGTACAAGGCCCTTTGCTCGGCAGACGGTTCCGGCGCATGCCGCTTTGCTTCAGCCGTGACCCTGGGGGCTGACTCTGGGCAAGATGTATAGTCCCCCTTAAGTAGCTAGAATATCGGGCATATGGGGATCTTATTAAAATATACCCAAAGCCACATTCTATCTACTTAAAGGGGGCTATAGCACCTGCAGGTTTACAGTAGAAGACAGGCTATCCCTATGAAGGCCACTAGATAAGCCCAGTTTCCATTTCATCTTCCATTGCCTGTATATTGGAGTCTTCCTTACGGTGCTCCTAAAAACCTCCTAAATCCCAAGCGGTAGTTTCCCCCTCTTTGTTGTCCATGGTCTTTGCCATGGTGCTCTAAACCCTAAACCCTCCACTATATAGAACCCCCTACCCTATATAGAACCCCCTAACCCTATATAATCCCCTGGTATAGAACCCCCCAACCCTATATAATCCCCTATATAGAACCCCCCTTGAAGGTGAATCCCATTTCCATGGTTCCAACATGTTGGGTCTGACTCCAGGGGTGGTAAGTTGGGAGGGTCCTAAACCCTAAACCTATACTAGTCCCCTATATATTAGGGTTTGCGTCCTAAACCCTAAACCCGTATATGTATTAGGGGCTAGGGTTTAGGGTTTAGGATATAGGGTGCACGGACAGTGTAGGGTTAGGTTTAGATTTTTCCGGATGTAGGATTTACGGTCAGGGTTTTGGGGCATCCCCTTCTTATCGAAATCGCAATATGAAGCATGGGAGCCTACAGTACTACAGGCGTATCTGAGCAGTCCAGCTACCTAACGACTGCACGCTTTCATCAAGCTTTGCACGCGCGTGAGTAGTGCATTTGGCTCAGTGTTTAGGGTTTACAGCAACGGTACCCCTACTTCGAGAAACCTGAAATGTTTGTTTGCCCCCTAAACCCTATGCAATTCCTGTCTTGAAACAACCCATATCTTGGGTCATCCCACATCCCTGTGACCGTCCTTGCAGGGTCTTTATTTTTGCGGTGCTAAAATGACTCCTGCTACCTGATCCGGGTACCATTGCTGTCAGGGATAATGACCTAAACCCCTAAACTCCTAAAACCTTAAACCCTAAACCCCTAAACCCTTGAACCCTAAACCCACCCAAGTCAAGGATCTGAGCTGCTTTGCTGAAGAGTGCAACACCACCCTTCCACGCGTGATCAAGGCGCTGGCTAAAGCTCACGTCTCACAGGATTTAGGGTTTAGGGTTTAGGTTGAAGGGCCCTGAGCCTTGGGGATATATGAGCTGTAGTCTAAACTCCTTAAAGGGGGTGATATAGGGGATTATATAGGGGACTAGTATAGGGGTTATTTGGGGGGATACTAGGAGTTTAGACTAGAGCTCATATGCGAGCTACACACGGCTTCTGACGGTCCCTGATGGTCCCTGATAAGAATTAGTGAAGGACAATTTTGCGAACCTCATGCATCTCAGATCCCAAGTACGTAGTCTGCGTTCTCAATTGAGTTGAGCGGAGCCTTTGGAATCTTCTATTTGCCCTTCTCCTCAGCCCCATACCCGTGAAAGGAGAGTATAGCACAGGGTCTATCTTTCCAGCGTTCTGGTTAGTCCGATGCCCCCATGCTTGGTGCTTAGGATCTAGATTTGAGGGTGTTCTTTAGGCGCTTGGGGTTCCGGCTACAGGATCTAGAGTTCGATTCAGGGATCAGCGATGTTGTGCCAATCATAAACCATTAGCCTTTCCAAGCTCTGAATGCTTCCCCACACAGCTTGAGAGGTTGGCGAAGCCATGTATGAGTTCGTTCCGCCACCGTGTGTTCATTTCTTCTTCTTCGAGGGGCGTATTCAGACCGGGACACTTGGCTACATCTGGCTTAGGCACTTTTCTAGGTAGGTGTTAAGGAACTTAGACTAAGTTACCAGAATGTGGGTATGTAGAAAATACCAGGGTTGCCTTCTTTATTATGGTAACTTGATCTAAGTTTCTTAACAGCAACCCAGTGTAGGGCTTAGGGATTGGCCAAGCTGCTGACTATGATTGATGCAGCTGCTTCCTTTCTGATTGTTGCACGGATCCAGAATACAAAAACAAGTATGCGTCTAAGGCAACAAGCTATGTGTGTTCTTGGGAGGGTTTCCATAGGCGCAAACACACTTGAGAAAACGTGCGGTCCTAAAGCCCGTTGCCTGAGATTTGTAAGGCTATCCTGAAAAAATAAACCCTTGAGCGTTTAGTCTGCCGCAAATGAGCCCTGGACAGCAAACTCTTATCCCATCCTTTCAATGTCAATGCCAAGACAAATAACAATAAGGATAAAAGTAATATATGTATACAATGGAAATAATAGCAATATTATCGACAGTAACCATGTAGTAGGGATAGTACTTATATATAAAATGGAAAGAATGGCAACATTATTATGAATAGTTTCGAACTCATACGCAATCTCATTCCACCTCACTCAAGTAGTGGCTTATCCCGAAAGCTATCCCAAAGCCGCTTCGTTTCAGGCTTGATTGGGAAGAAAAGTCTAGGCCAAGCTAGATCTGAACCCGAAACCATAATCTTGCTTAGCCAATAGAATAACTTTAGCCTTTGTGGGCTTCCTTTTAGGATCTCTATAATAAAGAAAGACTTTTTTAGCCCTGGTTATTGGGGAAGAAAGGAATCCCAAAGCCGTTAAACCCCAATCATGAGCTTCAGACCCTACCGAAGAAAAAGTTTATTCCCAGAGGGTCCATGTACCCAAGAATTGGGTACTTGGGGTTGGGGTAATAGGAATTATAGTACAGGTTTTGGGCAAGTATATGATTATTAGGTATTTCTACCCTTAGGGATTCAAAGTTGGTCCCTACATTAAAGCCTAAACGGGCTCGACTGAGGGGCGCCTCCAGGAGGAACTGGCTTTCAAGGAGGACAGCGGGGGCTCCTAATGTAGACCCCTGATTTGTAAACCCCCCTCCCCTTAGAAAGGGATTACCCGGAGGGTCCATATACTCAATAATTAGGTACTTGGCATGTGGGTAATAGTAATTATACTGCTGGTTTGGGTGAGTATATGATTATGAGGTACTTGGACCCTTAGGGTTATAGTAGGCATCCTAATATTAAGGCCCTTAGAGGGGGGTTATTATGCGTCTACATTAGTGGTTTCCTTATTTTTCAGATGCTTAACCCAGTCACCTCCTGGAATTTTTGGGCTTAGTATAATGAGCCTCCAGCTAACTGCTAGGTTGTAGGGTTCCGATTTTAGTGTCACGGGTTGAGGGTTAAGGGTGTTGGTCGCGCAGTCTCTCCCAATAAAATGTGTAGGGGATAAGTGGAAAGCAGAACCCGTGACTGCACCCTGGCTGATCCTGTGTGCCTTCGTGGGCAGAGGTTCCCGTACATCACTACTAAGGGAGGGTCTAAGTCCACACAGTACTGGAAAGGTATAGATAAGTTTCCAGCATTTTGGAGCACACCTACCTAAACCCCACAAGTATGTAAAATAATAGCCCCAAACCCATTACAATAACCGTAACGGCCATTATTTTACATACTGTTTCTGGTCCAGGTACCTAAAGAGAAAGATCATTCCCTGGGGTCTTGGGGTGTCAGGCTCCCCATTCATCATGGGTTCCCATTAAGCCTCATTATCCTTAAATGAACGAAATTAAGGGGGGATCCCAGGGGGGGTGTATAGAGGGGGGGTAGGGGAACCCATGAATTTAGGGTTCAGGGTTTTGGGAAGCTAGGATTTGTGTTGAAGAATCTTGAACTACCACATTTTGCCAAGGGCATACTTGGTGGGGCGGTTTACTTAGAAGCTACTTAGAATGGTGATTATGAACTATCTACCTAGGGGGACTTGATTTATAATTGGGTTGTAGCTAGCATCAGAAGCAGGTTATGAGTAATACAGGCTCCAAGTGGATGGGCTTCCTTCTTAGCTTGGGGCAGAATAGGCTTGTCAGGAGCTCATGATGTTAATGTCCGCCTTGAGTAAATAGAACATGGCTTTGGGTACATTATACTAAGACCCCGTTATACCCCATATTCTATCTACTTAAGGGGGACCATAGGCTTAGGCGTGCCTTCTCAGCTTGCGAGGATTTGCACGAATCCCGACACCTTCGTGGCAGGCCCTTTGAGTTGTCGGGGCCGCACGCACGACATGGGAGTTTCTCAAAGTTATAGTTCCTCTTAAGTAGATAGAATATGGCTTTGGGTAAATTATACTAAGATCCCCATATACCCCATATTCTATCTACTTAAGGGGGACTATATAATACCCCATATTCTATCTATATACTTTAGGGGGATTCTAAGAACCCTTGAAACGCGCAACACCGGCACGGCAGGCGCTTACTGCTGTGGCGGTTGCTCCAACGTGGCTCCGAGTTGCTGGCTGACACTTTCTGGGTTGCTGTTAGGAAACGTCATTTAACTTCCCTTAATGTGTGTATATGAGATATAGTCTAAACTCCTTAAAGGGGGTTTATAAGGGATTATATAGGGGACTGCTATAGGGGATATTAAGGGGGATACCAGGAGTTTAGACTATGGCTCATATAGTAATAAATAGGGTTACTGGGATTTAGGGGTCATGGGATTGGAGATGCTGTCCGCCCAGGTTATTTCGCGGATAACGGGGGCAACTGCGAGAATATGACCCTCGTCTCAGGTTGGCCGGCCAACTGCTCTAATTGCTGTCTGCCAGTACGGGACTGAATGAAAGAACAACAAGATGGAAGCTTTTGCATCTTTTAAAGTTAAAGGTTCAGGAAGGAATGAAAAGGATAAAGGTGAGCTTTGTTAGGGCTTCTGCTTCTGGAATGCCCCAGGACATGGAAACTACCCTCTTGGCGGAGATTGTATACTTGGAAGTTCATGGGACTTAGTAACTACTTATAACTGGGTCGGTAACCTACATATTTAAATTTAGGGCGAGTAGAAGTTAGGGTTATAAGCCCAGTTATAAGTAGTTACTAAGTCCCATGAACCTCCAAGTAGGAGCTACAGGGATCCATCCCTACATTCCCGTACTCACAAGGAGCAAGTCTATGTTCGGGTTCTGCGATGTTTGTTAAGAATTCCTTCCCAACAATAAGGAAACATGTCCACCCTCCTAATAAGCATTCTACCCTAAACCATGTTTGTTGGTTCTGTATTGGGAACAGAATCCCTGTAGAAAGAGTCCTTTTCAGAGGATCTGTCCTATGTGGGGGAGCCCGTGACCTGGGTACATGCACTGAATGGGTTTAGGGAGTCCAGTTGCCGCCAGCGGTTTCTTCCGCCGCTGCGGTTGCGGGTCTGGTCAGGACTGTGATTATTAGTAGTGTCTGGTTTGGGGGCTTGTTTGGTTGAATGTTGGATGCAAAGATTATTGACCTTAGTAGTTTATTCACAAAGCAACTTTGGATACCATGATCCCTGTATACACTGGAAGAGTAGGTAAACCTGTACACAATAAACCCGGAACGGTGTTGAACGTAGGAAGCTGGACGAATGCAGGATCTAGCTTTTGGGGCGTTGTCTATGATCTCCGCGGTTTCCGCTTGGAATCTGCGATCTTACAAATCATGGACTCTCTGTGACATTACACCCCCTCCCAACCTTCCTCACTCCATATGGTAGCCTCCCAGATTCATGACAGGCTCAGGCCCCTGAACCCTATGCTAATTCCCTAATCCTAAACCCTAAGACCCTAAACCCCCAAACCCTAAATAGTAGTTCCACTTTCTTTTCCATTATTTTTTCTATATAACCCAATATTACCCTACCCCAACTCCGAACCCACGCCTTTTGCCCAGTAGCCACTGTAACCCAGGAGCGATGCATGGTTCACAAACAACCAGTGCAACATTCAAGGCGTGAATCTAAGGTTCCCAAGAATTAGGGGTTTATGGGGTTATGTTGGGTTTATATAGAGCTTATATAGGGTTCAGGAATTGGGTTTGAGGTGTTAGGGTTTAGAGTTAGGCCTTAGTGGGCTGCAGGTTTAGGGGTGGAGGGGTGTGGGATGCAGGCCTGGCGCAAATGCAAAACTCACACGGATCTGGATTTCTTGCCATGACCACAAACCTTCTTTCCAAAGAGCTGCTTTTCCAGGGTTGCAAGGGGGAGGTTAGGGTTTTGGGTTTAGGGTAGAGTCAGGGTTAAGCTGGCAAATCCCGCTTCTGGATCAGAAGGTCAAGGGTCAAGGTTTCAGGCGCTCGTTGTTAACCCTAAACCCTAAACCCTAAACCACCGGTCTTATGGGTGGACGGACGGTGTGGGGGCCAGCAACATTCTCTGCACTGGACGCGCCGCCCTTGAGACCCACATTTTTAGTTAGGGTTTAGGGTTTAGGGTTTAGGCTTTAGGGTTTAGGGTTTAGGGTTCAGGGTTTAGGGTTGCGTCATGGTAGCTGACTAAGTAACCTTTGACGTGCCGGGATCTTTAGATTATGTCTACAAGGCAGATGCTCACTCAGGGAACTGTAGAGAATCTCCAGTTTTCGGATTCTGGGCTTTGGCCATACAATTAAAGTTTTGAGCTTCAGGTATCTAGAGATCATGAGATAATTCTGCCCCAGCCCCGAGCCCTACAAGATTCAACCCAAAGGCTTTCCGTTTTGGCCTGCCCTTAACTCTTACAGCTCGAAACTCTAAACTCCCAAGCCCCACAACCCTAAAACCCCCAAAGCCCGTAAACCCTAAAACTCGTAAACGCCGCTAAAGCGTTAAACTCCTAGACTCCAAACTCTAATGCTCTAAAGCTTTAGGTCCTGAGGGCTGGTGGTACAGGAACAAGTTCTGCAGCTCGCCAGGAAAACTTTGCTTGGAGGTTTATGGGTAGTTATATTAGGGGTTATATAGGGAAAGTGGAAAAGAAAAAGGAAATTATTATAATGGGGTTTAGGGTTTGGGGTGTATTATGGTATATAAAAAGGAACCTGTTATAATATGTCAAAGGTTTGGTGCGTAGAGGGTTGCTTTAAGGCAACTTCGGTGGTGTTCAGTGGTTGCAAGAAAGGTGGGCTTGAGGCTTCAAGGTTTAAAGTTTAGGACTGGCCGTTGATGCTAGATACTAATCCCTCATGACGCTCAGTACATTTTGACCATGGGAATTGCGGTATTCTGGTAGAATCATGTCATGCAGGTTTTCGGGTACCAAGCGTTGGGCAACTACGGGGTTTGCGTGGGGCTGCAAATCTCCCGAAGCCTTAAACCCTCAACCCTACACTTCAGTTGCAACCCAACTACTAACTAATCCGCTCAGCTCAGATTCAAACCCCACGTCCTTCTAATATTATGTTCCACTGTATGTTTTAATCTTTTGTGGTTAGGGTTTCGGGTTGGGTGTTGAGAGCATTTAGGATTGCGGGCGGGGCGGGTTGAGGTTGGGGGAGGGCATCTTTGCGCAGTGACTCCAGCCACCAATGGTAGCTTGTCCCCTCTGTGGTTACATGCCCTGACTCTCTGCTTTCAGGTAGTTCATGCCGATTCCTGCAAAACCCTACACCCCTAAACCCTAGGCTTCCTCTGCTTGGGGAACAGTACTTGAGGCAAACTTCCACATGCAATCCTAAAGTTGTGCCTTTGAGTTAGGGTTTAGGGTTTAGGGTTTAGAGTGAGAAGGGCTCATTTTGTAGTTGGTCTCATGTTTGCCTGGGTATGCAAGTTAAACATGCGAACAGAAGTCATCTTCGAGGGCGCGCACTGGCCACCTTGCCTACCAGCATTGCCAAAATCCAAGAAGATGTCAAAGTATCCCATGCCACTCAACCTTAGTAAGTTCATCTTCCCCAAGTCTCAAGTACGCAGCTAGCCATTGGGTACTTAGACTTAGAGCTTTCGGGACATTTTTGCAACTTTCACAAAAGGACGCTAAATACCCGCAGTAGGTCCGGTTTTTGGAGCAGCCACAGAACGAGAAAAGGGCTTCTAGGTACAGAAGGAGAATGGGAATTCTTTGTACAGTGCACCCTAAACTCCCATACCCTAAACCCCTTGATTTGACGACGAGGGCTTGGCTTTCTCAATTATTCAGCTACTGTAGGGGCCTACATAATTAATCCCTCCCCTAATCTTAAACCCCTCCAGCCCCCTAATATCAAATATTCCCAATATAGTACAATTCACCACATAATATGAGTATGTATTACCACGGGGTTTGGGGGATTAATATTAAGAGGCATGGGATTACCAATATCATCTTGAGGTGTATTGAGGGCATGCTGTATTATGTCATTGTACAAGGAAACTAGGATAATAAAAGTGAAACAAACTCTCGCTTCCGCAGAGTCTCCAGGATTTCTGGGTTTCAACATTTGCTCGCCACTCCCTTGGTGGAATTGTTTGCATGCTCGCTATGTGTCGGCCCTAGAGTGTTGAGTTTGCATAAGCCTTGCATATCTCAGCTGCTGAGTTCCTTTACCTTGTAGCTCAACACTAGAAACACACAAAGTTACAAAGATATTGAAATTTCAAGTCTTCAAACCGTGAAGGCTAAACGCAGGAACCCTCCCTATCCGGAACTTCAAAGTCTGCAAACCGTATGGAAGCCGAACCATAATCCCCATATACATATATCTTTATATATACATGTTTATCCAGTTATTTTTTATTTCGTGAATAGATGAGTACATTCATGTATATACATATATATATATATATGTGTGTGTGTGTATCTTTGTATGTATATGTATATATACTTATTTATCTTTCATATGTGTATATAGCCCTATAAGCGCTAAAGGGGGCTCCTAATTCTGGGAAGCTCTCGAATCCCGAAATTCCTAGGTGAACAGCGCTGCGATCAGCTGGGCCTGGGATATGGGGCGCCCTGCGTTAAGGACCTACTTGGATATCAGGGCTGGAGGGTGTTTAATATCAACATGAAGGGACTATCACAGATCCTGCGGCTTGGGTATGTAGCCAGAAAGTTGTGTGTACCCAAACCTCTACACCTTACCCTAAGCTTACGGCATCTACTTTTGTCGAAAGGAGAGACTAGACTTAAAGTTAGCTATCCTAAAACAGCGGGTATAGGCTATGGGGGTCTAGGTACAGGCAAGGAGCAAAGTCCCGAAGTCCAGAACCCTACTTGGAGGTTCATTTTGACTTAATGAAAAATGGGTTTAGGGTTTAGGGTTTAGGGTTCTCCCCCAAAGGGGAAAATGAAATGGATCAGGATTCATGTAGAGGTTTATATAGAGCTTAGGGCTGCTTGCAGGGGCAGGGGGACTTCGTAAGCAGAATTATGATGGGGATGTGTGGCCCAAGACATACCCAACCCCCCAAAACCCTGCCCTTGTTTTCGGGTACATGACCTTCTGTCTAGTATCTTGTAGATACAGAATGGATACCTTGAACAATGGGATAGAGTGGCTTAGGTACTGTGCCGGAACTAGGATTGTGTGTTCTTTTTCCGGGTTCTAGCACATTGCCAGTTGATTTTTATGTTCAACTTTGACCCATGGTTTAGGGTTTAGGGCTTTAGGTTTGCAAAACATGATAGCAGGGAGTGCGTTCGAGGCAAGGAGATTGAACATGTGAGCTTAGGCGCAAGGAGGTGGAGAACACAGGTTGTTCAGGTCCCGTACTAGGGTCTCTTCAGAGTTCAGTGCCCCATCAAATACCTTGCAGAGCTGTGACCTGTGACTTCTGTTGTGCATGTCATCCGCCCAGTCCGTACCATGACATGTGATGCATCAAGCAACTGGATCCTTTATTCAAGGTGTAGGCTTCCTTATGCCACTGCTCAGAGGATCTTCATATGGGGGTTTCCCAAAATTAGGGGTACCTTCTTCAAGGGTCCCCGTAATAAGGACTATAGTATATTGGGGTCTATATTGGGGTCCCCCTATTTAGGGAAACTACCATATCTTTCCAGGAGAAGTGGGTGATAGCGTTTTCCGTGGAAGAGAGGGTGACAGAGCTTGCTGTGGACAGGAGTACTCAGAGCTGCACGTCTGCGGCTACCATCAGGAGTAGCTGGCCCTTAACGCGAAACCGGTATGCGCGTTTATTGGGCTGGAAGACATCTTGCACAACTTGGACCTTCGCAGGGTAGGCGAAAAGCTTTCACCACCCACAGCGAGGTTTCGGGTTTAAAGGATACCCCCCAACATAACCCCTATATATACCCTATATACTAAAGAAGTTTCCATTCTCTTTTCCATTATCCCAATATGACTCCAATATCCCAATATAACCCCTTTTTGTACCCGGTCTTGTGTTGTTTCCATTTTCTTTTCCATTATCCCAATATGACCCCAACGCAACCCTAATATTACCCCAATGTGAAAATATATACACATATATACACCTGCAGTTTCCATCGCATTTTCCATTTGATTATCCATTTGATTCTCCATTATTGAGGTAATATCCCCACATAATCTCTAGTAGTGTGTTAGCTGTTGATGAAGGCAACTTCGAGGCTGTTACGCGATGGTGGGCTTAAGGTTTTTGAGTTGCACTAGGGCTTAGGATTTAGGGCTATTATCCCCCAAATAATGGAGAATCAAATGGAAAAGAACATAGAACATGAAGTGGAAACTGGGGTATGGAGGTTTTTGAGTTGCATTAGGTTTTTGCCACCCTAAACCTTAAACCCTAAACCCTAAGGTTTCAGGGCAAGATACGTCTAAGGAACTTTGTGGCCCGGCTCAAGGGTGTAGCACCTAAGGGTTCCGGGGGTGCGTTCTTAAGGTTAGGGTTTAGAGTTTTAGGGTTTAGGGTTTGGGGTTTAAATTTAGGGTTTAGGGTTAAGGGTTTCAGGCTTGGTTTTTCCACATTTGCAAGGCATGACACGGTGCTTACCCTCCAGATCCTCCACAAAAAAGTAGAGATCCTGTGAAAGGCTACAACGTGTCTGCATCAACTGTTTACAGACCTTCGCATGCCGAAGTAGCACCTTAATGGGTGCCCCTGGTCTTGAGACATCCGCAGGTAGGGAATTGTGTGTCTGCATTAGACACGGCTCTTCTCACTTTACCTCTTGTCTTCCCGGACTTTGGGAAGAATAGACAGCCATGTCAAACCCCTCGAGCCACTGATCCTAAAGCATCGCGACCTCCAGCAAACTCCTGGACTGCTCTAAAGAAGTTTAAGCTAGGCGGCCATGACAAGGAAACTGATTTGTCACAGTTACAAGATCTCCATAGTTTAGGGCAAATCAACAGCAAAGCAGATTGCCTAGGTACATGACCTATGACGCCGCCGTGCGCAGTTGCGCGGCCGCAGGGCTAAACGTCTGCGACCGCGGCACACAACTGACGACCTGCGGGCTGAACGACGATGACGCCAAGGTGAGATAGTGCGTAATGTGAGCTATAATCTAAACTCCCTAAAGGGGCATATATGAGGGATTATATCGGGGACTACTAGAGGGGTTATTCACAGGGACTAGGAGTAAAGATTATAGCTCATGTAGAGGCCTACAGAATCATCAATACCATGGTTCCAGGTTCCTTGTATACTGAACATAGTCTGGGGTACCTGAGATGGACCTGAAAAATGATATCGGTAATTAGCAAGGCTCCTCCAGTACCTTCACCAAAAAGGGTTCACTTGACCTCATCCCGCATGATGGTTTTGGGCTTAGGGGTTCATGTAGAGAACAGTCCCAGATCCCACAGCTTTGGCTTCCGAAATTATGAACCGACAGCCAGTAAGCATGTTTTTTGTGGGCTGAGGGTTGACGATCCTCTTCCCAAGTATGAAATACCCACACCTAGCTGTTTTCGAAGAAGCTGCTGAATACTCTTGATTGGTTGAAGTGTGATAGGAACTAAGGAGGTTTGTATCTTCAGCAGTGGAGGTGAGTTTTGTTTGATGGGGGCTGGTGATGATTTCGCCAGAGGGTCATGTGGTTTCTGTCAGGAAGGATGTAGGAATAAGACAGCGGCATATAAATGGCGTTCAAATTCTACATGGTGTTTGGCGGTTAGCGTTCAGGGTTGCTATGGTCTTCGGGTACTGTGAGTTCTCCGAGAGCGTCAGGGGCATGGGGACCCCAGTGCTATGAAGGGCTTGTAGCGGACCCCCAATTATAGGAACCAACAAGAGTATCTGCGTGGCACTTGGATAACTACTCATTTCCCCTATTGTGGTGTATAAAGAACCCTTTATAACTACATTTGCTGCTTTCAAAAAGTATGATTAGTACCTTCCCCTATTGTGGTATATAAGGGACCCTATCTATAAAAAAAGATTGCCTTAAAAGTACCACTCAGGTATAGTTCCCAGGTAGCTCTGAGTTTTTTTTTCAGGGGGGATGATGCTGAGCTTACTCTCGGGCCTGTTGCCCAGAGGTGTTCATGGGGCTGAGCCATGGAAGTTTCCAGAAATTGGGGGCCCCTTCTTGGGGAATGAGGACTACAGCATGTGAGGGTCCACATTGGGGGTCCTCTATTTATGTGTGGCAACTACCAAAAAATGCTGGCAGAAGTTCTGATGACTCAGGTCTTGAGAAACCCTACATCCTACACCCTTAGCCTTACCTAAACCCCAAAAGTATGTGAAATAATAGCCTTAAACCCATAACAACAGCCATAAGGGCCATTGTTTTACATACTTTTGGGGTCCAGGTAAAGCTTAAACCCTAAAAACCTTAAACAAGAACAAGAAACTTAGACCGCTCCATAACCTCCAGAGTGAAATCCCAAATCTTAGCCCGCACGGCCCTAAACCTTGGGTACTACCCTATTCAAGGGGGTTACATAGGGGGTTATGTATTGTTTGGGGTGTGAGGTTCAGGGCTTAGGGTAAAACTCCTTAAAGCGGGCGTTATAGGGGAGTGTAGGGGAGTTTTATGCGGGGTGTTAAGGGGGATACTTGGGTCCTGCCGGCATTAAATAACAGTTGGATAATAGATATAATCTACTTGTATAGCCCTTAATACTACCCTCTCAAAGACGTTTACTGGGTGAGTGCAGTAACACCTAAACCCTAAGACCCTCCAATCCTCAAGCCAGGTCTAGGGTTTGGAGGTTAGGAAATGCCATAGTCCTTAGGCCCAAAACATCTCAGCAATTTCAGGTGTGGACCCAGGAAAACTGCACCACCAACGTCACCGTGGACGCTGGGGGCAGGGTCAGCTCCCAAAGGACTGACAAGCAAAAGATTCTTGGTTAGGTTTACCCTAAACCCTTTACAGCAAACTCCAGACTCTAAACCGTTAGATGCTTCATGAAGTTTACCTAGACCCTCCAATGTAGTACCTTTTTTGGTAGTCCTAATAAGAATCCTAACCAAAAACCATACCAAACCCAAAGAGGAACTACAGAACTACATTGGAGGGTCTAGGTAAACCCCAAACCCTAAACCCCAAACCTTAAACCCTAAACCCTAGGTAGGTCTCCAGGTTTGGTCACGCTCCCCCAAACTTACATGGAACCCGACGGAGAGGGCACTATGAAGACTGGCGCCCGGTTTAGAACAGGCGTTTTTGGGGTTCCATGTGCGCTGTAGTCTAAATTCCTAGTATCCCCCTTAATAACCCCTCTTGTAGTCCCCTTTTTAATCCCCTCTTTAACCCCTTTTAGGGAGTTTAGACTGTAGCTCATGTCAGCTTGCGGGGAGGGTATAGAGGGGTTTAGGGCTTGGGGATGACTTCCTTAGGCTTTTAGGGTTTAGGGTTTAGGGTTAGGGACCCTAAACCCTAAACCCTAAACCTTAGGGTGTAGGGTTCTAGTTACAAAAGGGTTTGGGTTTTTAGGGCTTGGGAGCGCTTGTTTGATTTTGCTTGCACAGGCTCACCAATCAAAATTCAGGTTCTCAAGGTTTCAGTTCCGTCCATCTCGGAACCCGTTCTTCTGTTCAGGCATTAGGGTTCTGACGACCAAAAATTCTCGAATTAGTAGTGCAAGATACCCAACACCCTAGAAGAAGCCAAAAGAAACCCTAGCTCTGGAGAGCAATACGCCGTAACTCCTTGCGACTTAGCTTGGACCTTAGACCTTTAACCCCTATTATAGGTACCTGAGGGTTAACCTTTAGTAGGGATCCTAAGTGCCACGTAGATAACTAAGGAACACTGTATACCCTAAATTTCCATGTAGGTGGTTGTCAAAATTATGGTCCGTTTTTGGAGCCCTAGTATACTACGGCACCTAATATATTAGGGTACCCAAAAAGGGGACCATAATTTTGACAACCACCCATGTAGCATATATTCTTCATACAGGGGGCAGTAGCTGAGGATGAACCGCCTGAGGGTCCAGTGGACCGACGGGGCACCCGACGTTCAGAACTGCCCTTCTGAGCCCTGGCAGCAGAGGGTCAAAGTGATAGGGTTAGTCTGGGCTGCTGTTAAGGAACTTAAAAATTAAGTAACCATAACGCGCATATATCGTAAATAAAATGGTTCCCCCAATATAGGGACCTCAGAGATAGCGCGGAGTAATATAGTGGCTTAAATTAAGTTACCATAATGGGTATATATCGTAGATAATAGGGTTTCCACCAATATGGTAACTTGAATTCAGCTCATTTATGGCAACCCAGTAGTGTCGAGATGGTCTGAGTGGTTGTAGGCTTTCGGGCCGTGAGGTCTAAGAGGGACATGGATCATAGTTCCTGGTAGGTATTCGGCACCCGACAGTAGGGAAAAAATTGTATACAATCCCCTGTGATATGCACATGCCCCCCACTTCTCCATGCTTATGAATTAAGCACCAGGACCTAAAGGCCAACCGTAGCTTAGAAGATAAAATCAGACACAAGGTCTCTTTCTCCCATACTTGAGGGGTTGAAGGTTTAGTGGGTTCATGGGTAGTTAGCTGTTGGGTTCTCAGTCCTCAACACTTTACTATAGCTAGAGCCAACTCACAAGGACCCACGAACCTGCAAGTATATGAGGCCGTATTTTGCAAGCACACGAACCGACTCCCGTTTCCTCAGCCCTAGACCCTGGATTGAAAACTCTACTTCCCAAGACCGAGTGAGCCGCAGTCTAAACTCCTAGCATCACGCCTCATAACCCCTATAGTAGTCTGCCATGTAGCCCCTTATACAACCCCCTTTTAGGGAGTTTAGACCCTAAATCCTAAACCCTAAACCTTATATGGGTGGTCGTCAAAATTAGGGTTCTTTTTGGATCCCTATTATAGTACGGCACCTAATATTTAGGGTACCCAACAAGGGACCATAATTTTGGCAACCACCCATATAATCCTCTATATGACCCACTGTAGAGGAGTTTAGACTATAGCTCACATGCTCGACAGCAAGTAGGGCCAGGCGCACTTCCAACCCCGAGTTCAAAGCCTGGATCTTCAAGAGCCTAAACCCTTAGGGTTTAGGGCTTAGGGTTTAAGGGTTTAAGGGTTTAAGGGTTTGGGCTTAGGGTTTAGAGCTTAGGGTTTAGGGCTTAGGGTTTAGGTGTTAGGGCTTAGGGTTTAAGGGCTTAGGGTTCAGGGCTTAAGTTTAGGTGTTAGGGTTTTGGGGTTTAAGGTGTAGTGTTGCTGGAATCCTGAACCCAACGCCTACTGGGTTGCTGTTAAGGAACTTAAACTAAGTTACTATATTGGGGAACCCCTAGTATTTACTATATATACCCATTATGGTTACTTAATTTAAGTTCCTTAACAGCAACCCAGCCTAAGGGCCGGCCTGATATGCTTCTATGTCGCGCTGGCCTTTATGGTCGTGCCGCAGCCTTGCATTCTGGGTATCAGCCTCTTGTTTCTTGTAAATGTAACTGTGGGTTTGAGATGCACCGAAACAGTAACACGCCAACCTTCAACTTTCGCGGATGATACGGTGCCCTTAGGGCATGTTAGGATGCTCATGAAGCTTGTATGTTTAGATTGGGTGGGATTAAGTGAACCTGGTTTGCTTAAAAGATCTGCGGATGGCGCCTTGCTTGCCTGCGAAGCTGCAGTTTGGGTTTTGGGTTCAGGGTTTAGGGCTCTGTGTTGGGTCGTTGCATCTAAGGGGCCTGCCAGTGTACAGTTCCCCAGAAAGCCCAACATCATCCCTGCATAAAGGAATGTTCCCTCAAAACAACCCATGTTTTTTTTTCTTGCGACGTGCATCAAAAATCCCAGCAAATTTGCCAGATCCCCAGGGTTTGCTTTGAAGACCCTAAGCCGTAAGCCCACACCCCAAACTGCACAGCTCAAGTCCCCACTCATCGGCCCGGTTTTGGGGCTCGGTCATTCACAGCCCGAATAATGTGAGCCCAAATACATTTTTCTGGTTCTCAGTAGGGGATAATGGAGTATAACTTGGGTACTGCCCCCCCTCAGTAACAGTTGGATAATCCCTATAACATGGCTATATATAGCCCTTAATAGGACCCCTAATATAGACTGTTACTGGGTGGGGGCAGTACCCAATATATTCCCTTATTCCCTACTATCACCAGCAAGTCTTTGGATGCGCAGACAGAGCTCGGCTCTTTTGTTTTTTGCTGTAGAGTGTTGAGTTTAGGGTGTGCAGGCTTAGGGTGTAGAGTTTAGATTGTAAGTCGAAAGAAGGGTTCAGGGTGTAGAACTTGCGGTTTAGGAGTCGTCCAGAAGTTTCGCAATTACATGGGGCTGCACGGCAAGGAACACATACAATGAACGTGGTTTAGGGTAGCAAGAGCGTGCCCAAAGCGATGGCACGCGGAGACGTTGAGCAGTTTCAGTTTCTTGGACGGCAAAACCTACACGGGTAGTTGTCAAAGTTACGACCTATTTGAACCTCCATTGGAAAACCTAGGTAATGGTACTTAGGTACTTCGAGGTGATGCTATTCTGGTGACAGCACTATGCGCTTAGGTAGCTTGCACTCAGGAAGTTTCAATTCCGATTGGAGAACTGTGAAACCCTAATCCGTGAACCCTGAGCACTATACTTTTTTGGAGGACCCTCCCACCCTGTAATAGTGGCCCTAAGGGATAACAAGAAATACGTTAGGGTTGTATTATAATCCCATTATACCACTATTACAGGGCGGGGGTCCCCCTAAACTATACTGCTAAGCCCAGAAGTTCACTGCAGATTACCAGCCCCTTCTTCCCCCCCCCAGACTTAATATAGAGCCTGAAATTGGGTGGGGCGGCTTTGTTTAGAGTTCAGCGTGTGGCTGGCCCCAGGATAACGACCTTAGCTGACCTCACCTTACCATTGTTCATGCTCTGAGATTGTTTTTCCAGGTTAAGGGTTTGGGGAGGGAGAAAGGGACCTTTGTAGAGTACTGTCCTTGAAGGCTGTCTAGGTATGACAACTAAAGTTGCAGGCTGAGGGGCAGTCTGGAGGACTTTCAGGGGCCCCTTCATGTGATCCCTTGTAGCGTTATAAGGACTGTACGGCTCAAGGGGATTAGTGAGTTTTGCTCATAACCCAGTCAAGCCTATAGCCTCTTACCAAGTCCTCTGAGCCTTGCGTAGTACATGGGGCTCTACATTGGGATCACCATGGATTACCAATTTATGTTGTAAGGTTTACTGCAGGGTGCTGAGACTTCAGGCTTAGATCTGGCAGTGTTGGTGGCCAGTGTAGACAGTCAACTCAGCAAGCAATGGTGGTGGGATTCAAGTACCCCCCAACTGTCCTTGAATACGGTCCATGTACGTCCTATTTGTGGGTACTACGGCCTTACGGAAGGTACTTGGGGGTCTAGGACCACAGCCAGGTTTTTGCAATCAAGGGCTATGCCTCCAAGCTTGCGCATCACTGCAGAAAAAGTACGGAGCATTTTTGTTAAGGGTATCCGTGAAAAGATTGTCCAACATCTGCTAGCTTTTGAAGAAGAAGAACCAGAAAAGTCTCGAATTCAGGGGCAACGCCACGAGGTGATGTACCTTTGCACAGAAACTGCTAGCGCCTACCCAAACCCTGTTGTCTCCTTAGGACTTGTTTCCAGTTTTTATTAGACCCTAAGATTCCAAGGACCCAAATAGGGTTTTAGGGCCAAAATACTATAATGTAAATGGTATCTGGGACCCAAAGCCCTACTAATTGGGTCCTTGGACGCTTAGGGCGAGTATAACCCTAAGGAATTATCAAATACACTACATTGGGAAACTATAGGATTAGTAGGGGTTCCATTTTTTGGAATCCTTCAGGGGGTCCGGGAAGGAATTATCAAACACATTTATCTTATTACAGGTCTAAGGAAATTACAGAGCCCAAAAACCTAGAGAAATGAGCCCAAATCCGGAAGCCTGGTCCTGGCTTGTTCATTATGGGGCGCAGCACATATTCCTGGAGTTCACTCTTCTGGGTCCCCATTAGAGTCCCTTGAACCCTATAAGCTCTAAACCCTAAACCCAAAACGTGAGGGTGCCTTATCAAAACATATCAACACCTTACCTCTGCGCGCAGAAAACTGGAGCTAAATGGCTTCAGCGACGAGGACGCCGAGGAGAGCGATGTTTGAAGGTTTAGGTCTTAGGACTCGAGGCTTGGATTTAGGGCCTGGGGTTTAGATGATATTGGTAATATTGGGCTTAGGGTTTAAGATCATGGTTAGAGTTTAGGGTCTAGTCGTTTGGTTTGTCGCGTAAAGGTCTGTTGGGTTTAGGGGTCCCGGGTCGTCATGGTAAGAAGAGGAATACAAAAATGAATTCTTGCAGCAAACTCAAACACATAGTTACGACAGTAGGCAACGGGGAGAGTAGCATAGATCCTTGGCCAATGACACCTGTCGGAGCAGCAATAAGATGAAGGGCCAAGCATCCCCCACCCGCTTCTAATACACTTGCCGGCGTTATTTTAATAGCCGAATTTAAGGGGTGTGGATAGGGTTTAGGGTTTAGGGGAGGTTCAACGTTTTCAGACACAGAATCTGCGTTTCGGGGCTTACACAAGAGCCTGCAGCAGCAGTAGCTTTATCACGCAGTTACGGGCCCACGACCCCTTCCTCGCAGCATGCTGTAGGGTTTAGGGTTTGTGTCGGAGTTTCTCAAAATCGGCCCTATACCATCTACAGCAGGCATTTTGGGTATTCCTACATAACCCCAAAGTAACCCCTATACAACCCCTATAAAACCCTATAAAACCTCTACAAAACCTTATAAAACCCCTACAAAACACCTGTAAAACCGCAATGTAACATCTATAAAACCTTATAAAACCTTTGTATAACCCCCATAAACCATATATTACCCCTATAAAACTCTCGAAAACCCAATAAAGCTCTGTATAACCCGATAGTCTCCTTATGGTCTCTACTGGTCCCTGCAGTCCGTCAAGAGCCATGTTTTCAGAAATCGTCTTCAAGCCCCGTGCTTCTAGCAATCTACTGTTCTTAGGGTTTGGGGTTTAGGGTATTGTTACATAGACTGACTTTGTCTCAATCCCCCACCCAGTAATGGGTTCCACGAGGGACTCTTGTAGGTATATTAAGGCCCTGTGAACTTGATATTTAAGGGCTATTACTGCAGGGGGGATTGACCTAAGACTGACTGGGGAAGTAATTCATAAGTTCCAACCCAACAGAGCCATCAGGGCTCATTAGAATGGAAGATATGAACTGGATATTTGACTCCTAGTGAGGGGTCAGTCTATCTACATATGCCCCTGCATCAAACCTTCTCAGCCCCAAGACTTTGCCAGACCTTCACCTAGACTTATAGACGAAGGGTTTAGGGTTTTTGTTTTAGTGTTAAGGGTTGTAGGACCCTCTTGACAGCACTGTGGTTTGTATAGGGCCTGTCTCAAGAATTCCAGATTTGTTTAGGCAAGCCCCAAACTCTGAACCTTTTCAGGGTTTAAGGAGTTCGGACATACTGTAAGCCCCCTGACCTTCCGTGACCCCAAGCAATGATCTTAGCTTTGGCGAGTTCGGAATGAAGGAATGGGTCCTTGTAGCAGTCCCTATAGAACCCATTATAGTAGTTTCCAACCTTAAACCCTAAACATACATCACCTATTATACTTTTTCATTTTCTGTTCCACTCCTTCAAAGATTCTGAAGTGTAAGCCTATATAACCTATTATGGTAGTTTTTATTATTCTTATTATTATTTTCTTTTCCATTCCTTGAAAGATTCTAAACCCTAAACGTATACAACCTATTATAGCAGTTTTCATTTTCTTTTCAATTCCTTCTAAACCCTTAACCCTAAACTAAAATAACCCATTATCGCAGTTCCCCTTTTAGTTTTTCCTTGAAGACCTTAAACCCTCAACTTACATAGTTTCCATGTTCTTTTCCATTCCTTCTAAACCCTTAGCCTATATAACCCATTATAGTAGTTTCCACTTTCTGTCCATGCCTTGGAATTTGTGCGGGGCTTCCTCAAGTCCTTTCCAGCAGGGTTTGGCGGTGCCATCGGTTGGTTGGGACCGCCTTCACGCTGCCACAGGGGCCTGTTTGTCACTTGGTGGCTATCCAGAAGATCTAGTCTAGGATTTAGGTAGAGTTTAGGATTTAGGGTTCATGTCTAAGAAATCCTAGGTAGGAAGAATACAAATCAACACCAGGTGGTATCCTATATTGTCACTGCTTAAAACTACTAAAGAGTATGGACTGTACTTGTGTTTCTTGGACTGCCGGTTCATGTAGAACTGTTACAGTTTAGTTGACGGGTCCCTGTAGACTGTCCCCTGTCCCTGTAGACTGTCCCCCCTTAGTTATGAGGTTCCTGATTTCTTGGAGGAGCAATTCGGGCCTCAGGGGAGGTTAAGGGGTGTAATCAGGCAGGGAGGTGTAAGGAGTTGCATCCGGGACGAAAGATTAAGCAAGGGCGGAACAAGGTTCGTTCATACCCCCCTCCCCCCGCCTGCCCCCACCCCACTCGCAACCTGCTCCACATGCAGGCCTCCCTGTCTAATGCTTTTGGACACCCTCCACCCAGACCCCCTACAAGATTCCCAGAATTAATCTTCTCAGTAACCCACTGCTTTCCCTCATGTAATAACAGGGATGATAGGTTGTCGGGGGGATCCTTTGGGTCAGTCCTAGGCCCGTAAACCCAATCCCTACATATCCTCTTATATGCCCGAGCCCAAGTTTTCTTTTTGTTGGATCCTTCACTTGGTCTGGAAGTCCTCGCTTTCTTACAAGTACTCTCAAACTGTGGTGTGCAGGGGGTTTGGAGGCATTCTGATTGTTTTCGAAATTTTCATTTGGAAGCACCCTGGGTTCTCTCAAGCCTTGCTATTTTAACCAAAGCTAAAACCCCTGATCCCGAAACCTAAGCCCTTAAATCGCAGCAGCAGCAGCAGCAGCAGCAGTAGCAGCAGGTCACCATTGTGGGGGCGGCCCGTGATTGGCTCTAGGCATCACTGGCCTTTGGTTTCTGTTCCGGGTGCGTTTTTAGGCTCGGCGAGGATGTTCAGAAGGATAGTAAGAGAAGTACAGGTGTTCCATTCCTTTTTTTTGCCGAGTGTATTTCGAGTTCCTTGGGAATTTTTCGTGACTGTGTATGTTTGGCATCAAAAGTGGGGGACCACAAATAAATCCAAGGGTCAACGGGTTCTTGGTGGCTAAGGCTGTAACCCCTAATCCCAAAACTTTGATCCTAAACCTGAAATCCTAGACCCTAGACCCTAAGCCAGGGCTTACGGAAGATCACGAACCTACTTACCAAGTGCGCCCAATAACCGTTTTTACGGGAGCTTCTTGAGAACGGTGCAATGATTCGTGCATCACCGTAAGTTTCATTACTCCATGGGACTTCGCTTGGACCTTAGACCCTTAGCCCTTGGGATTCCCTTGTAGTCCTATCATAGGTACCTAAGGGTTAACCCTTAGTACGGGTCCTAAGTGCCACATGGATTTCGAAGTTTGTTGAATTATATATTGGGCTCTTTGGACACACCAGCCGCTAGGAGAATGCAGGCAAACATTGCTCACGTCTAGAACTATTGTTTCATCAGGGTTTCATGCATGTTAAAACCTTTGTCCCCCCGAAAAGGATACGGTTCTTCATCGAACGGTGGTTCTCGTTTATGTTCTCAGGAAGAAGCTTGGTGTTTAAGGGGTTCCCGGAAATGACCCCGAAAGCAAAACCCGCCACGTCACTGAATTTGAGTAACATGCAAGATGGTGATGCTATAGTCAACTATAGTCCAAACATGGCGTAGACCATGATTCCGGTTGCTACTACAAACTTCCTTAGGGCCATGCAGTCAGTACCGGCAGTTCCGATGCAAGCCACGTGGCAGGATCTCCCTCTCATGGCCTAAACGCTTCTTGTCTGACAGCTAGTTGCCATGTTTAGGGCAAGTCGCAGCACTAGAGGGGTTGGTAGGAGTCGAGGATCAAATGGAAAAGCAGATGGAAAGCCAATGGGTACCTGCTTTATGTAGGCATTTGCAGGGTTTGTCTAAACAGGCCAAGCCAGGATTCAATTTCATCACTTGCCGCTGAAAATGAAGCTCCCCACCCCAGGCTGTTCAAGGGTTCCGGGTTTAGGGGTATGTAAGAACTTCATATGCCAGGTCTCCTGTTCGGGGGTGTATGCTTCCATTGACAAGTTGGTGGGTATAATGGTGTAGGATGATGTAAGAGGCTTCATGGCCAGAGTAATGTCTTGGGGCACACCTTGTTTAAAGCAAATTGTTTATGAGAAGATTGGCGGGTTAAACTTGCTACGAATGGAGGCTTCCATCCTCAACCTTTTCACCTTATGGAACATTATCTCTCTTATTCCAGAGGCACACGGGAGTTTCCAAAAATAGGGGTCTCCCTCATATACCCAAATATCCTTCTTCTAGAAATCCCAAAAGCCAACCCTACACCCTAAAACCCCAAAAGCCGCTTGATTCATTTTGAAGCGCTACACATCCCTATATACCCGCATGCATCCTGTATAGAAGCCCCACATCCGCTGAAACGGGGCCCTATTCCCCATAAGCCCTTTATACTCGGGCTGGTGAAGAAGGACTAAGTTTTTCATGGCCCTTCAAAAGCTTTAGGATTTAGGGTGGGGGTTTAGGGTCTTGGGTTGAGCACTGCTAGGCAGGCATTTTACGAAAGACTAGTGTTATCTATAGCAGCTAGTAACTGCAAGGGCAGGGGATGTTAGATTATAACGTGGTTATAACTTCAGGGCTTGCTACCTAGAAGTATTGAGTTTAAAGGCTGCCCTGAACCCTAAGCCTAAACCTCAAGCCCTAAACCCATAAATCCTAAAGCCTAAACCCTTAACCCTAAACCCTTAAACCCTAAACCCTGAGTAAACGCCAAGCCAAGCGCTTTTTTCGGTTTCGGGCGTGGCCGGCCCGGTCAGTGATCCACTCCCCGGTTTGGATTTCAGGGTTTAGGGTTTAGGGGTTTAGGATGTAGGGTTTAGGGTTCAGGTTTTAGAGTTGAGACCCCTGACCTGCCTTGGGAAAAATGGTTCCCCTTATGTCATTATGTTATATCGCCGCGTGCTGGAAATGTGTGTTGTTAGTGACGTGTGATTTTCTCAGAGAGGGGGGATAGTTGCTGCGTAGGTCAATTCTCACCTTATATAACCCAAGTGCATTTGACAGTTAGCCCCGTTTATAAAAGGCCAGGGAACCCAGCAACTAGATTACAATACCCTTCGATGCAGGGTCCTGAAAGATGTAGAAGAGGGTGTTTCGGTATGTTGTTCTGCAGGTGATATGGTAGTTTCCCAAAATAAGGGGACCCCAATACAGATCCAGGATATTCTAATCCTGATTATGGGGATGCCCTAAAGTATGCCCTAACTTTGGGAAACCCTAAACCTTATATATCCCTATATAACCCCTATATATATGTATATATATCCCCTTTGAAACCCTAAGCCTAAAACCTAATTTTGGGAACCCTCCCCATGTTTGGAATTTTCAGGCCGCCACACTACTTACAAGACAAGCATCATGGCGCTCCTCTGGGTTTAGGGTTTAGGGCCATCTATGAGAGATTTCATAAGGGTTACATAGGCCTGATGTAGGGGTGAAGGGTTCTGCGCAAGAATAAATGATACTTGGTACCCACAGCCCAATCAAAACCAGATTAATGTAGACCCATGAAAAATAAACACCCGCTTTTTCAGGGCCTTATCATATTCGGATCTCTATTACGCTCCCTACTAGGGGGAGGCGGTTTATTAATCATGGGTCTAAATTAGGGGTCAAGGGTTTAGGGTTCTGGAGGCCCATAATCCATTTGTGAAAGGTTCACCTTCATTACCGCTAGGCGCCTGCACAGGTAGGATGAAGATAAAAATGCAAAGAAGGTGAACCTATGTAGAGTAGCTTAATAATCTGGGACAGCAGTAAAGACACCAATGTATTCAGGTTAAAATCCAAGAGCTACAGATACTAGAATATTAGGTAGGTCTTTAATCAGTGAATAGGTGTGGAGGTCAGTCTAGGGACCTGAAAATTCGGAGTTATGAGCTTGAAGCACTCGGCCCCAAACCCTCAATGTGGTAAAGCTTCCGACGCTGAGGCAGGAACCCAAGCTACCCTAGACCCTATACAAGCCTTATTGCAGAAGACTAAATGATTACCAAAGCCCTCTTCTAACGAATCAGGCCCTACATTACAAGCCCTGACACCCCTACGTAAAGCCAGGTTTAGGGTTTAGGGTTTAGGGTTGTTAGTCATCTTCTCCAGTGGGTCCTCCAAATCCTGTATTCTTATCCACGAAAAACCTTGTTATCATTAGTTCGGCCTCTACATCATGCGGCTGAGGAATGTGCAGCTTTTGCCTGCAGTCAGTGGAACCGGGACATCTGCTTTTCCGCCACACGGGCCCTAAGGCGGCCGATGCTGGGACCATAAATTGAAACCGCCTGGCTTGGTTATAGGGCGATATAGGGGTTTATATAGTGGGGGGTATAGGGGTTATGTAGGGGGATATCGGGCTTATATAGGGATAACGGAACAGAAAATGGAAACGTTTAGAGAGACAGACAACCTAAGTGTTTCGCGATACGCCCGCCTAGGGCATCTTCAGGTGCATGATTTAGGGATGTATAGGGTTTGGGGACTAAAGTGCTCAAGGTCCAAGGATCAGGGTTTAGGATAAGAATTTGGCGAATATGGGGGTTTGGCAAAGTGTCAACATCATGGGCAGCTGCTTCGCATAAGTTTGAGCGGTGATAACGGCGCAGGCTAGGAATGTGTGGCAGGCATAGGAGCTTCCATCCAAGATGGTTTTGGTTTTAGGGTTGCCGGCAATCTTTGAGAGTTCTTGAAAAGACTAGCAAGAGAGGCAGGAATGCAGCTGTACATGCTTCATTTATCTTTTTCAGTTCACGCGCTTGGATGAGTCTCGCATTTGGTGTAGTAATTGGTGCAATCGTTTGTGACCCTGAACCCTAAACCCTATGCGGGGCAAGCTTGATTCAAGCATGGGTCTTGAATGGTCTCTTCCTAGTTGTCCACCACAGTTTGCAGCATACCGTCTGTAGGCTTCATGGTAGATCTTAGGGTTTAGGGTTGAGGATCTTCCATGAGGCCCCATAGCTGCAACATTCCGCATACTTCCGCAGTGAAAATTCGAAACATAGTTCTTCCTTTGGAAAGAAATTTCTCTCGTTGCATTGGTCGGACCCTAATTAACATTTGTGACGTTCCCTTCGGAGCAAATTTGCTTTCAACGCCAGACTTGCCACGCAATACTTGCCACGCACGTGAGCAGTGAGATACCCCAGAACAGGAATGCTCTCGGGGGTAGTTCTCAAACTCGCTGTTTCTCTCCGGGGTGGGAGGATTCTTGAGTTCTCCACATTTCATCATTACCCCTACCTACCTCATAAGCAGGTAAGATAATGGCCCAACAACAACGCTAAAGAATCGTGAGACAAAATTCCACACGTTCTTGGGTTCATGTAGACGCTAAAGCCCAGGATTGTCCGAGCCACCTACTCGTCAAGCCTGTCTCCGTCTTGGTGCAACTTGGGCAATACTGTTGATGAACTAAATGTTTAGGGCTGTGGGTTCTAGGAATTAGTGTGGCAAAGTCCTACAGGAGCGTCGGTATAAAGATCCGGGGATTAGGTATACGGTCATGCAGGATTTTGTTCATCAGCTGCATGCTGAGGGGATGAAGACCCTTGGTGGGGGGGGGGGGGGGGATGAAAAAAGGTTTAGGGTGTTCGAGGTTTGGGTATAACGAAGGCAATGGGCCTCATCCTTGCAAGAGCATGCCTAGCCAGTCTGTATATACACATAAGTACGCAGACAAATACTTAGATATTTGTTTACTCGCCTGGCACTTAGCTACGACCTTAGACCCTTAACCTTTTCGGGTTCCGATTTATTCTTCTTAGAGGCGCTGAAAAGTTGAATTTCAGTAGGGGCGCTAAGTGCCAGGGTGTATATACCTATGTACATGTGGGTGCATGTGCCCAGCACGCAGTATGATACCTGTCCGGGTTGAGGGACAACATGCCATCAGACAACCGGGTTTTGCACTCCGGGCGCGAACAGTGGCGCAGCTGATGAAAACTTTCTACTCTGTTTCCTTCCATATATAGAAGACAGGTTCAGCGGTTGTGTTAAAGGGTCCCCGAAAACTGCTTACCAAGTCCCCTGAGCCTTTAAGTACTAGTAAGTATAGTTATGACCCCTATAGCCCTTATAATAACCCCAGTTATTCAACTTCCTAAGCCGCCCTGACCTTCCCAGTACTCCATAACCCCCTATACATGCCCAGTTTCTCTCTCATTCTCCAGCGTCTTTTCCATTTGATTCTCCATTATGAGAGTAGTATCCCTAGACCCTTAACCCTAATTCCTAAACCCCAAAGCCCTTTTTTCAAGCGGACCTTGGTAGCTTGAGGCTGTCCTGGAACTTCCAGGCAATGCCACGGCGAGGTCGCTGGAAGGCGGATGGCCAGAACCAAGGGCCATTGGGGGGGTTAAGGATCTAGGGTTTAGGGTTTAGGGGGATCTAGGGAAGAGGTGTATAAGGTTTTAGGGTCTAAGGAAATGGGGTTTCAGAACTTACTAGGGATGGGGGTTTAGTGAGTAGGGTTTGGGGCATTAGGGCATGGGGTTTCGCAAGTGAAGAGAGAAAGGGTTTTAGGGTTCAGGATTTAGGGAATGGGGTTCAGGGTTTAGGGTTTGGGATCTAGGATGGAGGTTTTAGGGTTTAGGATTTAGAGCGTAGGGTTTAGGGTTTAGGGTTAGAATTTTGGAAATGGGGTTCAGGTTTTAGGTTTTAGGGTCTAGGATTTAGGGAATAGGGTTTAGGGAATGGGGTTTAGGAGTTTACCAGGGATTATGGATGAGGGTTTAGGATTTGTAGCCGCGCTGTTTAGGGTTGAGGGCTAAGGTTTTTGGGTCTACTCGCTACGGAAGGTCAGGGAGACGTAAGAAGTAGGTTACGAGAAGGCTTTAGGGATTTGAGCTACGTTGAGCTCGGGGCTTTTGGTTTGAAAAGTCAAGTAGCTAGATTTCATTCAGAAGCGGAAACTTGCGTGGAATCTTTGAAGGCAAATCTGGGCATAGGCCCCCACCAAGTGATGGGGAAACCCCAGCATCCGAAATGTGGTCGCTACGAGTGGTGAAGTGGAATCCCTATGATTATTCTGAGTTTCGTTTGACCCCCTGTATCTCGAAAGGGCCTGTGGTGTAGGGCTTAGGACCCATTTTCGGAAGCCCCAGGCATCCACAAAAGCCAAGGCATCCACAGAGGCGTGGGGGCGGCGTAGCATGCGTGCCTCTTGGACACCGGGCACCCGAGAGCCGAAGGCATCTGCAGAGGCGTGCGGGGGGCGTACCATACGCGCTCCACGCGTGCAGCTTGGTTCCGTTCCGTTCCAGCCGCAAAGTTCTGACCGCAGTCTGTGGCATCGTACTGGACAGCAGATCGCAGCTGGGAGTGTCTATCAGCAGCCGTTTGTGTAAGAATGCCAGCTTAGCCAATGGAGGGACGCTCTGAGGGTAAGCACTGCATTGCACATGGGAGCCTTCCTTCTGCTTAATACCTTGGGGCCCGATGATGACTTTCAGGTTTGCATTATGTGGATAAATGAGGAGTTTAGAATGCAGTCTTTCATTTGGCAAGGGGACTTTCGATCTATTGTGCAGCTCTGGTTGTCTTACGTACAGTTGGAGTTTCATGGCATCAGTGTTCAACTCTTTGTGGAGCACTGGGTCTACGAAGCCTTCCTCACTTGCTTTAACAATGTTCATGCTTTAGCCTTTAGTACATTCTCGAAGGGTTTTGACTTTACAGCTAGTGTTTTCCGATATCGCAACTCCGCCGACTGGTTTAAAGAACTTGTGAGAGCAGAGAGCTGCTTGACCCGGTGGAGCTGCAGAAGGCCCGTTGCTAAAAGATTTTGGTAATTACCCCTGCATCCTTGGACTCCCGTCCTTCCAACCGAATCTCTGCAGGGACTCGACTCAAAGGGTTTGGGGCTGCAGGTTAGTTAGTAGTACTCCAAATACGTTGCTATAGCCATCAAAACTGCAGATAGTGATAGGCTAAGAGATTGCCAGTCCATCGGAATGAAGGCTCTAAGGACACAAAGAGTCCATGCTGTTGTTGCAAAGTGTATATTCAAGTACTTATGCGAACTCATACGTTCACACGGGTCCTTAGACGGAAGAATGCCCAATTTGCGAAGCTCCCCGCAGAACAATGTAACAGAGCTGGACCCTAATTCTAAACCAGCGGCGGGAATCCTCAAAACAACCCCCCCCCACCCACCCTATACACGCCTTCAGAGGGACAAACATAATTCTCTTTTGAGTCCCCAGCAGCAACCCTGAAATCTTTAACCTTGAGCATAGCTCGAGCAGTTCTTAATTCAGCTCTGAAAGGTGGATGCTCGCACCCTCTCCGGCCAGTCCGTCCTGCAAGGCGTTTCGGTGCCGTAGGGTTTCGGGTCTACGGCTGAGGGCTTAGGAGTTGAAGTTCCAGGGGTTCTCTAGACTGAGGGTTGAAAGTTTAGAGGTGTAAGGCAACGCTTGGTTTAGGCTACGGTTTAGGTCAAATGTGGAGCTTTAAAGGTCAATGCCCGTGCAGCCATAGCCCCTTACTATGGAGTTAGTGGGGTTCCAACATGCCTACAATAATCCTTTGTGGTCCCCAGCAATGGGTGGGGGATTGACCCAAAATTAAAAGCATCTATGTTTTGCCAGGAAAAGGTTTTTTCAGAGCAAGGGGTTTTGGGAACCACCCATACGGATAGACAAATATGGGGTCTTTTCGGGGATTGTAAAGGGGCGTATTGTGATAGCCTTCTACATGAAGGATGCTGGGAAGCCCTACAAATGGTATCTCAGCATCGTAGGTCTTGTTCCTAAATTGGAACGCTGTCACCGGTGGGGGATAGTGGCCGCCCAGAGACAACCCTTTCATGATGCGCCACGAAAATTTTTAGGGTACACCGTCACGAAGCCTAGAGAGGCCAGAGTATGGAAGGACCACATGATCTGGGGTTTACAGGCGTCCCTGAGAGGGATACCAGCTTCCGGGACAAAATCCTGAACCCTTAACTAAACCCCAAACCCTAGATCTTTTTGGAAGGTTATAAACCGCAACTAGACCCCTAAACCTTAAGCCCCAAGGACCCAAAGACCCTAAAGCTTCCAGATTTCTTGCAGGAGGAAGGGTCCTGCGAGCCGGTGCCGGCATCAGCGACGTGTGGAAGATTGTGGAGGATCAGCTGCAGGCCGTTCAAGGGTTTCAGGTTTAGGCTTTTGTCACCGTATATAAAGCGACTGCAACGGGAACCCAAAACAGAGAACCCCGAGAATGTGTTAGGAACATAGTAGGAATATCTGGACATTGCTATTTCGTATTACATTCTTGAGATTCCCTGTTTGGAGTTCTCATTACTCCTTTTAGTAGGGGATTCGTGAGCTTTGGGTACTTGACCTGTTTTATATTTCAGGACCTCGGAATAGGGTTTTGGGTGCAAGGGTTTAAACTCTAAACCCTAAAGCCTACTTGTAGCAGTGCTTTAATGCCGGCCTCGATAAGATCTACTCCAAGTTCATTTCACAAGCGATGCTGGTAAGATCAGCTGTGCTGAGCATTTGAGCTATAGTCTAAACTCCTTACAGTAAAGGGGGCTATACAGGGGACCATATCAGGACTACTATAGGGGTTATTAAGGGGGATACAAGGAGTTTAGACGAAAGAGCATTTGAAGTGAGTGTAGGGTTGAGCTCACGGTCGAGCACGCAACGAAGGGGCAAGATCGCAACGCTGGTCCTAAACCCTGTACAAGGATGATGGAACACTCAACAGCTAAACCTCGTGCGCCCTTGGCACTGGGCGTGCGCTGAGTGATTTGTCTAGAGACTGCCGTCCAGTACTCGCGTTAATAAAAAAGAAAAGCTCGTGTGGTTATGGATATGTGTTTATGCGTTTGCTCGGCAGAGAAAGGTAGACCTGGCTCACACCATTATCCTTACAAACTCTTGGGCAATGATGGCCCTCAAGATCGAAATCTTCATATCTTTTTACCACAAATCCCCCACAACTCCAAACCCAAACATAACCCTGAACCCTAAATCCTAGACCCTAAATCCTAAACCCCGAATCCTAAACCTCAAACCTAAACCCTAAACCTCAAACATAATCCCTTAAAGCCTTGAGTGCACATTCCCAGCAGGAGAGGTGGAAGATGACTGAAGCTGGGTCCAATGAGTACAATATGTCAGGTGGCCTTGTTTCCCAAAGGGTTGGGGTTTAGGATTTAAGGTTTAGGGTATTTAGGGTTTAGGGTATTTAGGGTTTAGGGTATTTAGGGTTTAGGGTATTTGGGGTTTAGGGTTCAGGGCATTTGGGGTTTAGGGTATTTGGGGTTTAGTGTTTAGGGTATTTGGGGTTTAGGGTTTAGGGGTAGCTTTAGTTAGCTGCGTGTGTGTGTTGGTGGTGGATGGGGTCCAACACACACGCAGCACGTTCGTGTCAGCCCGACCCCAGGCCGCCCAGCTCTAAAGCTTTTCGGAACTGAGGATCAAAATTAATCACACACTTGCGTTCTATACACCAAGGCCTTGACCCTGAGGTCTGGACCTAGGTTCCGGACCCTGAGGTCTGGAGGCAAGGTCTGGATCCTAGGTTGAAGACGAGGTAAGGTCTGAGGTGTCTACCCTGAGAGTTAGGTTTCCAGGTCTGGACCAGGTTTCCTGGTCGTCTGGACCTAAGTTTCTAAGGTCTGGTCTGACCTAGGTTTGCAGGTCACCTAGATTCCAGAAGTTTTCAGGTCTGGACCTAAGGTTTCCAGGTCTGGACCTAAGGTCTGGTCTGATCTAGGCCTTGAAGATCTCAACATGACATTGGTTGGTATCTAAGCCCCTACGTTACCAGAAGGTTCAGGGGACTTCGGAACGTTAGAAATCGGGTTGGAATCTGCATAGTTCCTAAGCCCCCTAGGCCTTCAAAGCGGGCCCATACCTCTAATCTGGGATGAAAACCCTACATGTTAAGGGTTTAGGGCTAGACTTTGAATCCTAAACCCTTAACCCTGATCCCTAAACCCTAAACCCTAAATCCCTAAGCCCCTACCCAGGAACCAGAGATGGCTACAGTGAAGTTGCTCCATGGAAATCAGCCACTGCCCCGAGTGGAGATGAGCCTTTCAAGAGCCTCGGTACGGGTTTTGTAGGGAATAAGGGAATATAAAGGGTTCAGGATGTACGGTGAGTAGGGAATAAGAGAATATACTATGCAGGGCTTGCTATAGTCCCTTATTTTAAACTAAAAGCCAGTGAGTCAAATATATGGCATGGTGGGATAGCGATGGAAAAGTAAAGTAAGGATCAACAACTCGAATAAACATCAAGAACAAGTTGATTCGGAAATGGCATTGGCCGTTTCATAGAAGACCATTCTATACCAGGACCTCCTGGTACCCTTAAATACGGATTAGGGTTTAGGGATAAATGGTCTCTAATGGTTGGTAGTTAGGGTACATATTATATATAGATATATTTAGAGGGTAGATGGAGGGTCCTAGATAGACACCTGGGCGGGGGCTGCTTAGCAGGAAGGAGGACTGCAGAACCAACTGATAAAGGACATGAGACATGAAGTAGGAATTTGGCTAGGGGCTACATGGGGTCATATTGGGGTGTATGGTTCCTTCTTGCAGTATTCATGCAAAACCTCTATATTCCTCCGCGAGTCTTAATATATGTGGTTATATTAAGGTTTAGAGGCTCTATCTTGGAAACTTAGCATATTGTGAAAACAAGCGTTATTGAGCGTTAGTACATATCGAAGCGTAAAGGACATTTCATGTGAAATTCATCAACAGCACAGCTTAGGTGCAAGGTTCAAAACGTAGCGTAAATGTGCGGTTATTCTCCCTCACAGCAGCAGTCACCACAATAGATTTGAGAGCTAAAAAGCACCGTAGCAGAACCCTTTAAGAACAGTTACTGCGAGAGGGCACAGCCCAAGGTAGAAACTCTAAGGTAGTGGGGCTTTGGTGTTGGATAGCGTTCCCATATCACCTTTGTGAATAAAATGCACGCCTCCCGCTAATATCAAACAACTTCCCGCGCCCACGCTCATACCCTATGGATCCACGTATACAAATACTACCTACATTCGGCCCAAAAGCCTGTGAATATTACCGACATTGGGCTATCTGGATCCCGGGGGATATGCATCCTTCCCCATAAACTTGGGAACCAGCTTTCACCTGAAACCTTAATTGGGCTGTAACTCTGCAAGTACAAGGAGGCAATGATTGCCGTGAAGCTCCAGGTAGTAGGGGCTCTTCAGCCTTAGCCTAAACTAAAAGCTTTAGGGTTTAGGCGACTAAAGCTTGAAACCCTGCACCCTGAATCTAAACCTGAAACGGCAGCCCCCTATACATACCTAAGCGCCCGGATGTTTGGTAGCATCACGTTATGCTCAATCAACACCAGCATGCAGGATATTTGAAGCAGCAGAAGGTGCCCGGGCTCTCTTTGCGACGTAGATTTGCCCTCCGGCGCTCGAGCAACCCTGCTTTTGAAAGAGAGCCATGACCCTAGGGATCCAAGTATACAAATATTGCCTACATTGGGCCCAAAGTCTGTAGATATTACCTACATTGGGCTATTTGGATCCCTAGGGGTAAGGTTGAGGGTTTAGGTGTCATGCAGGGGGTTTCAAGGTGCAGGGGTCTAAGCTTCAGGGTTTGGCGTTGACGGCCCGTAGAGGGAAGGATAAAATCGGGTCCCTCCTTGTCTACCCCCCAGAATATTATATAGCCCTGAGGATGAGGACTGCCAAAAAGATCACCCGGCATTTGGCAACCGTCACAAGCAGAAACCAAGCCCCTCCCCGCAATGTTAAGCCTCTCCACCTTTCCAGTGTTAGGGGGACGGGCTTAGTTCAGGGCGGCTCTTGCAACTGGAAACCCACGTGCTCAAAGGAGTTGTCGAAGGTTGATTCGTTTTTTCTCGTCAGTACTTTGCAGACATTTGTTGGGACACTTCCCTGTGCAAATCATGCATGCGGGGTCACGTGGGAGAACAAGAGGCACAGAAATAACCCTAACAAACATTCAAGGCATGGCTAAGGGCTGGGCAGCACGAAGCCTAGGTACTGTAGCAGTCAAAGCGGTAGTAAGGGCATTGGTTTGAGATTGTATTTCATCGCTTCAGAGAGCTGGTACACGGCGAGAAAAACCCAACGTTTTGAGGGGGGTGTGCGAGGGGGTTGGTAAGCTGTCAACGTCCCTTACATCCTGAGCACTCAGGATCTTGAAATGAACTGAAAGCATTGTACCGTCAACTTTGAGTCCTACCCACGACACGTTCACAACCCTCAGCCCAAAACCCGGTATGGCTTCGGAGGACCCCCCACCCTGAAATGGTGGTACTACAGGAATACACGAGGACCCTAATATCATCCTCACTTTCCGCCCTTACAGTCACTGTTACTGGGTGGGGGCTCCACCTAATGTATGACCATGCCAGCCATGCAGGCCCCAAACCTGTATCGGCATTTCGAAGATTGGCTCCCTTCATGTATCCCCCCAAATCTCTGGCAGCCAAGTTACTTGCCCATTGCCACTTGGGGGTAGATGATGAACTCCTAGCATAATTTGGCGAAGGAACTCAGCAGCTGAAGTAACGAACAGCTGAGCCTCAACCCAGTCAAAAGCAGTGCATGTGTTGCTCTTCTATTCTTTGACCGTCGAGTTTTCTTATCTGGGTCCACTTTGGAGAACCTTCATTTTTGGCTTTTACTGTATCCGTTTCGTCATACATCCGCAAAACGGCTTTCTTCCTACGGTAACAGGACGTAAGATATTATTCCCGTTGGTGCCTAGGTCGCTCCCCATTTCTGGACTTCTGGAAATAACTGTTAGATAGCCCCAAAAAAGGACCTCCATAAACCCTGCTATCCCTAGGGTGACTTCATTTTTGAAAACTGTGAACCCTAACAAAATCCCGAGACGCACAGTCCCTATAACTCCTTCCAAGGGAAGAAGTGTACCCCTCCCCAAGCGTGTTAAGGGGCCCTCCACTCTGAAAGATCTCCCCATCCAAGGTTCCTTTAGACTTTTTGGGGTATAGGATTCCTTATAGTCATGTATTCCTTATAGTTATGATTTCTGGGGTAGTATAGGATTCCAGGATTCCTTATAGTTATGTAAAAAGGATCCTTTGGATGTTTTTCTTCGTAGGGTAATGTGGGCTAAGTATAGGCCTTGGCGTGTCAGGGCTTTTCTAGGGGCCCTACCGCAAGGGTACATGCCGGAAATGTGTCACGCATATAGGGACCCTTGAGTAAAGCCTTGTTTGGTCCCAAGCCCTACATGATACCCCACATCCTAATTCATGTATTACACCTTGAATCCTAGATTTTGAGCCTTAAGCTTTTCAAACATATTCCTGAACCTGAAGCACCTAGACCCCTAAACTTTCGACCCTGATGCTAAGGCAAGGCCAGGCCGCTAAAGGCCAAGAAGTCGAAGAAGCGCCAAGCTGGGCCTAAAGGGGCGCGGGCCCCTGAATGGCGTTGTAGGGTGGATAGGGCTTAGATTTAGAATGGCTTAGTAGGCTGGATTGTGTTTAGAATTTAGGGTTTTCGGTTCAGGATGCAGGGTTTATAGGGTTTAGGGTTTTTGAAGGCAGGATTTAGGGTTTAGGGTGTTTGCTTCAGTGCTTGGACCTTGAAAGGCTCAATGGCTTGGTCGGGGTGGGGTTTACGGGTCTAGGAGCTACTGTCAATATTAGCCTTCCTCAGCTACCTTTTACAGGGGACATAGTCTTCCCTCTTGTACTTAAGTATGGTTCCTGATGTAGTCTCTAATATGGAACACGTGTCCATCAATTACCTGGCACTGGGCAATATTGACTGTAGTTCATATGGTGGTACTATCTGGGGGAATATTCATTATTTGGGGTGGGTGTGGCGGGTATCAGTAGCTGGGTAGGGTAGGGCAACCTTAAATCGTTTAGGGTAGCTATGTAGTTATGTATCCATATAACCTGAAGGAGACTTAGCAGCCACCCAAGAAGGTGGGTAGTTTAGGGTCGAAAGGGGGTTTGCGATTCAGGGTTTAAGTTGTCTAAGGTAGTCTTGAGGATACAAGCCGGGATAGAAGAACATGTCTGAATTTTATGCACATTGTGCAACTCTACGGGATTTGGGTTCCAACCCTTGGAGAGCTTGAAGGTGCAGAGTCAGGAGCCCGGCTGGAGATTGTTTTGGCGTCGCTCAACACACTAGGTTCCTGCCAAGTGTTTGTTAGCAAAGTTGCAATATTATGATTACCATCCTTATTACTACTACTACTACTACTACTATTACTACTACTACTACTACTACTACTACTAGGCACGCGGCGGGGAAACCCCCCCCCCGAACACGACACGCACGT
>CAJNIZ010009480.1:93531-107555 GCA_905231905.1 Symbiodinium pilosum
CTCCCCCCCCAAAAGGTACCCCTAATTTTGGGAAACCACCAAATCTAATATCAGGGGGTTCCGGTATGACCTTAGGTTTGCTGTCCCACTGGAGTTGGTGGAGTTCGGGTCTATAAGACCACACAGGATTTGTCCATGAGCAGCAGCTCTATTTTGTTGAAGACCTTGCATTTGCTTAATGAGCCTAGATTACCCCAAGGCGCCATAAAGTATGGAGTCTCAAGGTAGAGACTCCTACATGAATGAACACTGTAATGAGCGGTTCGCAGAGCCGATCTAAGAAAATTAAAGAAAGTGAGTAGTTCCCCCTATATAAGCCTAACATAAGTGTCCCCATACCAGCCTTCTGTAAGCGCAACCGCCTGGTAACTACCCACGAAAGTGCCCGAACCCTAAACCCTAAGGCCTAAACCCTATACCCTAAACCATAAAGCCTAAACCCTATATGTTGCCTGAGAAAGCTCTCAAGCCAAGGAGAGCTTCGAGTGGGAAGCCTGATAACTACTCAACTCACCCTAAACTGGGGAACATTTCGGGTTTAGGATTTAGGGTTCTAGATTTAGGGTTTCCGAAAATTAGGGGTACCTGTTTGGGAGTCCCAATAACAAGAACTATAGTATTTGGGGGTGTATATTGGGATCCCTCTATTTGAGGAAACTACCATATAAAGGGCAGTAGAAGAGTGTAGGGTGAAGAGTTTAGGGTGTAGTGATAGTACCCCAATAATGGAGAATCAAATGGAAAAAGAACATGGAACAGTAAATAGAAAGTAAGATTCTGGACGGTTAAAGGGTACTTGGAGGGTCGGGGGGACTTAGAAAGCAGACAAGTAACATGGATAACCGGGCTTGTCACATGGCTTCCTATAAGGGATATAAGCACACTTTCCAAGTCCCCCACCCTCCAAGTATGGGGAGGTCATTACTCATCCGGCGCAGCGTGTCCCTGACAATAGATCCTACTCACAAGATGCACCCTAAACCCTACACCCTGAAATATTCTTTGTGTTACTTTGCGAAATTCCTTTGGTGCTATCTAGTTTCCACATGAAGATGCCAGATATGTCCTCCAAGCCTGGGCATTGCTTCTAAACAGCCTGAGGACGTTCATGATGCTGGTAAACATTCAGGCCCCTAAACCCTAAACCACGTGTACAGTACCATTCAGGAGTTTTTCGTTCAATCTGGTAACAGCATTGGACCTCAGGGTAGACGTTTAAGATTGCAAGACAGCACCTCAACCTTGAAATGTTGAGAGCCCAAAGTAGAAGTCTGAACAATGACCAATACTATCCCCATACACTCTTTGCGCAGCATAGGCTCCGACGTTTAACACAGGCTATGCGAACAATGCACATCCCCTGGTGCAATAATTCAGCTTGGCCCCCTTTGCGCGCCAATGGCAGGGCAGCCACCATCCCGGAGGCTCACATTCCCCCTTAAGTAGATAGAATATGGCTTTGGGTATATAATATTAAGATTCCCATATACATCAGATTATATCTACCTAAGGGGGACTTTAGATATACTGCACCTTGGGAGTATGTAATGTAGACGACTGAACAATGATCATCAACATTTGATGATTTGATGTTTGTTTGTTTGAGGCCTTCAATACCCTTCAAGTACAAGGAATGTAAGACCATGATGCTGGTAAATATTTAGGCTTTACATTTACATTGTGAAGCTTGCTTTGCGGACCCCTTTCGCAGGTCCCCTTGGTTATGGGATCCCATACTACATAATCCCCCCTTCTCCGTGCCTAAGACAGACCCCAAAAGGCTTACTGATGTTCTATTAGGGCCTTGTTCTGCGGAGGGGTAGCAAACGGAGGACCTATAGTCGTGCGGGGTTGCCATGTAGAACAAAGATTACGGCATCCAGGCATGTATAAGGCTAAGCCGGACCAGAATAATATCAGAACCCTAAACCCAAAAACCCTAAACCCCGAAACCCTAAAGCCCTAAACCCTGTTACCCTAAACCGCATGGCATAGCGCTACGCCCTAAACCCTAAACCCTAAACCCTAGCAGGATTCATGTTCAGGAAGCCTAGGTCCTTTTGTTTGTGACACAATGTAGTATGGGTCGGGTTAGGCCCCTTTCAGTAATAGTCGTATACTAGGGTTTAGGGTTTAGGGGTTAGGGTTTTTAAGTAATAGTGGTATACTAGGATTATATAAGCATCATATTCATGCTTTACGGTTACCACTAGTGTGTTTTGGGGCCCAACCTAAAATGCATATGGGGATTGCAAGAATCGGGGGATTCGTATCAAGGGGTGCAGAAAGCCATTTCAAACAACCAAGCATACGATCTCGACAATTTGACAATCCCTCCATTGCGGCCTGGGGCGTAGTGCGATCTGCTAGGGTTCAGGGGGACATGTGTAACTTTGAAGATGTTGTCTGAATTCTCAATACCCTTAATCCCTATACATAGTCCCCATTAAGCCATAAAGAAGGAATTTTGATGGGTTGCCAAAACCTACGCGGGGTTTAACGTCAACACTGGTCGAGGGCTGCATTCGTTTACAGCGCTGTGCTTGCCATTCAGCTCAGAAATTCATTTCATTGCAACGCGAAGGCTACAAGGAGATACACCACAGCCACACAATCTGAATTCAACATGGTAGTTGGCTTTAGGGTTTGGGGGTTTAGGGTTTAGGGTTTAGGGTTTGGGGTTTAGGGGTTTAGGGTTTAGGGTTTAGCGTTCAGGGTTTCCCCATCATGGCAATGAGGTAGGTCCCATTGTTGGTCAGGATTCCCTGTTTCACTGGTCCCCTTTTCACTAGGACCTGTAGAACAATCCTCCATCCATGCTCGATCTTGGCCAGCAATATTGCATGGATGCCACACCTGACCAGAGCCTCCATAACCTTGCAGTCATCTGGTTTTGCCCAAAGTAACTCTCGATGTCAGAGTACCTAGATACTAGATTCCTGCGTGGTAGGCAACATAGGTAGTACCAGTCCAGTCAACCGTGGCCCATTACACAGGAGACTGGACTTTCAGGGCAACGTCGGACCCTGAGATGGAAATCTGGACATTTAGAAAGCCCTTGACCTTGAATCCTGCTATGCTAATACCCATCAACCCTAAGACCCTAAACCCAGATAACTGATAACTGCTGCTTGCAACCTTCGAGCCTGTTGATCTGGAGCAGTAAAACGCTGCAACAGAGCCAAATGCCTTCTCCCCCTTCCGCATGCTCTGGACGCTAGCATGAAGGTCCTCCGGGACTGCGACCTACTGTACTACGTTGCCATAGTTGTGGTGCGGGGGCAGCTTCTGGTTCAGGTGCTGGGGCTGGTGAACAATGTTGCCAAATGCCCTACTTGAGAAATCAAAACCGTTGACTTGTTAGGGAAGCGGTTGGCTGTGGATTAACCCTAGCGAGATACCTAAGATGTTCCCTTTCACTTCCTACACATGACACCAGCCCTGGAGTTAGGTTGGACCCCTTGATTTGTAGTTGGGGCAACTTGGATGAACTCGCGCACGTGGCAGTCACTCGAACGCCTAAAAGCTCAAAGAACTGACAGCCTACAGCCATGAGGGGAGTTTCAAGTTCTAGTATAAATCAACTTGATTCATCCTGTTTGGGGGGGGTCCTTGTAACAACCCCTTGCATCAAGGACTGTAACGTTTTGGGCTAAAAACGAGCGCTGATTGTGAGGAGTCTTGGAATGACGCTGAGGTGTCTGACAGTCTTCTGCCCAACTGTTGTGCATGCATGCAGAAGTGCATTCGGATTTCGCAGCGGGGGGTAACCCACCTGAGGATATACAGTGAAGCTTTGGTAACTTGCTTCCTTACCTTCACTTACCCTGAGATTTCGAGTGCCTTACGTAAAGGATGTGGTTTTAGGCTCCCGAAGCCATTGAGATTGCGCGTTCAGTGCCTAGAGCCCCCTTATTTGGAAACTCAGTGTGAGGCTTTTGCAAGCGCTGCTTCCAGGAGAGCAAGAGATGCACCTGCCTGACAAATAGGTTTTATTAGGGTTGAATGTTTGAGGCCTACGAATAAAGCGGGCTTTGCCTAAGCTACTGTTCTTCGCGTTGACACTAGTGGTACGAATCTGAGCCTTAGACTCATGAAAAGTTAGCATGGCCCCATACGCAAGGATTTCCCGCCCGAATCGAGAAGTGTAGCAGAATAACTCATGGGTCGTCCCTGTACTACCCCCTACACTTCCATGTTAATTACCCTTCATCAACTGTAAGTGAGCTTCGGAGGGGAACCATGAATTTTGTGGGCATGGAAAGTAACCCAGAATGAAATCTCAGGGGAAATCACGGTGATATGCTAATTTCCCTCCGCACGGTCAAGGTTTAGGGTTTAAGGTTTAGGGAGCGCACATATAGACCCCATAGTAATAAAACCCTGATCATTTTCACCCACAACATGGTACCGCTAACTTTAGGAACACCAAACGTAAAGCCAACACTGCCGCAGGTCTGGATTCCCCCCAGCCCCTTCCCCAGGAGCCCAATACTCCTCAAGTGAGGAATATTGAGTGTGACTTGTCTGGTGTATAGGGCCCCTAGCTAAGCAACATTCCTTGAACCGTATTAAGGTCCTAGTACCATGTAGGCTTACATGTCTTGATTCACCAATATTAGGCGCCCTACCCCGAACTCTATAAATTATACCCCAATGTATCCTTACATGACCACTATGCAACTGGCTATATTCCTCAATTGAGGTATATCGGGTTCTCTGGGCTCATCAGCCAGGATTCTCCGCCAAAGTCATTAGGTGGCTGCGAGGAAAGCGAAAAAGTCGCTGCAAGTGGGTCTTTTCAACAGGGTGGGACCACTTCAGGCAAATTCAAGGATTTAAAGTCTAGGGTTTAGGGCAGATCCAAGGAATTCAAATTTTTGGGGACCCTAGGTAATTAGCGCCAAGAACACTTTCGTCAGTGGTATGTTTTGTCGGACGGGATCATGGACTTTATAGGGCTTGTCTCGCTTCAAGCCAAAGAGCATACCCCATGGCTTATTCTAGAAGGTAGGAGCTTGCGCGGATCAAGTGTGCAGTTTGTACAGCAACGATTGGCAACTATCATGTTTGTTTTTGATGGCATTCTGTGAAAGCTCAACTTCCTTCAGCAGCTATACAGTATGAAGTACAGGAATTGTTCTTTGAGCTGGAAGCTCCCAAGACACTAAACTCGAAGCCGGTCACACTCAGGGACCTGATGTTGATACTTCGAGCCCAGGATACCATTTTGGGGGTTTCCATAAAGCGGGTGCTGGCTCCTAGTTTGGGGACGCCAATAAATTTATCCCTAGTTCATGGAAATCTCAGGATACATTCGCTTCGCTGGTCCTTTTTCATGGCTCCGTATATTCCCTAGGCATCCAGCTATATCCAGATAGCCCAATGTACGTAATAGCTACAGACCTTTTTGGGCCCAATGTAAGTAACATTTTTATACTTGGATCCCTGGGGTTGTAATCATCTGAAGCAGTGGATCATTGCCAAGCCGCGCCCAAAGCCAGACGCCCCTAACTTCATACAGAAGCCTGAATGAGTACCGTTGCTGTTCTCCTGTACTTCTTACGGGATGATAGAGTCGTGTGAGCTGTGTCCCAACCACCATATACTCCCTATCTAGCCCTACATACAGTAGTTTCCATTTTATTTTGCATGTTCTTTTCCAGCCGATTCTCCATTATAGGGGTAAAACCCATAGTTTTGGGAACTACCCAAGCAACCTACGGTCGCTACGTGAGACCCAGCACCAGGCAACCCTTGTTACCCTGACAGTCTTCGGTCCACATGAAGGCTTCTAGTCCCCCGTAAGTAGATAGAATATGGGGCATTTTGGGTTTAGGGTTATGGGGTATATGGGGATCTTATTATGATATACCCAAAGCCATATTCTATCTACTTAAGGGGGACTATAGGTCAGTAAGTGCAAGGTGTGGATTTTGGATGCAGTGGGGGCTCAGGGCTTTGGGCTTGGATTTCTAGGACACGTCTGACGTTATGCTGCCTACAAGGTACCCCCCATTCAAAAAAAAAATATGAGTGGTTGTCCAAATTATGGTTTCTTCTTGGATCCCTATAATAATACGGCACCTAATACCTAGGGTGCCCCAAAAAAGGACCGTAATTTTGACAACCACTCATATGTGCCTCATGCACATGCAGGCTCCTACCCCTAAGCCAGCCCGAGCAGATTACTCCAAGAGCTGCGGTTTAGGGTTTAGGGTTCATTGTAAGGCCCCTTGTCAGCCAGACTTTCTGTCCTCGGCGGTCATTGTTTGGGCTAGGCCCCTACCCAGTAGTGATCTCATGATTTCGGCTTTATATGGACCCTAGTATAATTGTTTTGTCCTCTTTGTGGCTACTAGTGAATGGAGGCCTAACCTAAGTCATTACAGATCATGAGTCATGAGGGCTCGTCTAGAAGGTTTACATAAGCAACTATGCCGCTACCCGTGGGGTCCTGGGTAGTTCACGGAAGGCTTTGCGCAAATCAGGGTCTAATGGCCACAGGGCAATAAATCTTATACTCTGTGATATTCTGCAGCGATGATGCCCGCGCTGTAAAGCCTAAACCAAGCCCTAAACCTTCAGCCAAACACTGCTGGCACCCCTGAGGTTTTACCAGACGACGTATTCCCTCATGTACTGCATGCTTCTTGGAGCTGGCTCAGGCCGGTGCTACATAGCAGCGTGCTGGGTTGTTGATGTTAAGATTAGTTAAAGTTACTGTATTGGGGAAAACATATTAATTACTATGTATACCCATTATGGTAACTTATTTCTTACTATAACCCCAATATAGACCCTATTCTGCTAGTAGTTTCCATGTTCTTTTCCACTATCCCTATGTAACCCCAACACTTTCCCTTGTTCCCTAGGTAACTTGCTTCAAGTTCCGTAACAGCAACTCAGTTTGGGGTGGAAAGATGCTCCACTTACTGGAGGACAGTAGGGAACAAGGGAATGTGTTGGGCTTATATAGGGATAATGGAAAAGAACATGGAATCTACTACATTGTAATAGGGTATATATTGGGGTTATAGTAGGGCATAAAGGAATACAATCCCTCTGTAATCCCTACGGTTATAACATAATCCCTGTGTAGTCCCTATAGTTGTCATATAACTCCTATGTAATACCTATAGTTAGTATATATTCCTTTATTCCCTACTAACCACCAGGAAGTTGAATTCCAAGGTTGGGGTATGGGTGAGGAGTCTGTATATCTCCCAGCCCCCGACACACCAGCCTTGTATACGGCTCAAAGAAGCCTAAGGGTGTTTAGGGTTTAGGGCTCCTGCCCATAGTAACCCGAGACCCTAGACCCTAGCTAGATCCCCCACACCCTAATTCGTTATGTAAACTCTTTCGTGCGGAGTCTAGAACATTGGGAGGGTGCGGGCGTTAGGGGGAGGTGATTTCTATATAGCCCCTCTATCCCGCTGTCCAGTTCATGTCCATTTGGTTCTCATTCAATGCATCCCTCAACCCTTCATTATATATTTCCTAAGCTGATAAAATCCCCGTCTAAACCCTGATCATATCCCTACTCTGAAGTTTAGACGCTAAAGCCCAAACCCCTGCACCCTATGCCCTTGAAGGCCCTAGCTGGAAACTTCAGCCCTATAACATCCCTACGCTAAACCCTAGACCCCTATAAACCCTTTAGGGTCCTAAACCCCCAAGCCCTAAACCCCTAAACCCCAAACAGGCTTTAGGGTTTTAGGTTGTAGGGTTTAGGGTCCCTCTAAGGGGGGTTATAGGGATGTATAGGGTTCAGCGAGTTACCCTCTACACACCTGAACCCTAAACCCTAAACCCCAAACCCTAAGCCCTGAACCCCAAACCCTAAGCCCTAAACCCCAAACCCTCAAGCCCTAAACCCTAAACCCCAAAGAGGCCCTAAGTGGAGGTGGCTCTTCAGGCCTGGACCTTGACCAAACGCGCATGAAGACGCAGATTTGGCGGTGCTCTTAGAAGTATATACTTGGTGGGGGGGGGGGGTTAGGGGTTTAGCGGTTTTAGGGGTTTTAGGGTTGGGGATTTAGGGGCAAAAAGGGGTTAGGGTTTAGGGTTTAGGGGTTTATGCAAGCAGTCTGCAGCCGATCCGAACGAGAATGACGCCTGGTAGGGAACCCAAAATGATACAGTAGCTTCCAATTCTTTCCATCTCTGTATCTAACACCTTGTGGAGTTTGTCATTAGGGGGAAATGCTTCCAATATACATTTTAATCTCATTTGCCATGTCCTTTTCACTAACCCTGCTTCGTAAGCCCCAGTCCCTATATCTCCTTGTATGGACCCTCACAAGCTCCCTAAACCCTTAAATCCAAACCCTGAACCCTAATATCCAAACCCTAGACCCTAAAACCCCTGAACCCTAACCCCAAACCCTAACACCTAAACCCTAAACCCCTAATCCCCAAACCCTAAATCCCCAAACCCTAAACCCCTAAACCCTGCACCCCCAAACCCTAGACCCCAAGCCCCGTCAACCTTGAGCCCAACACCGTAAAAACTTCGAAGCCCGGGGGCTTCGAAGCTGGGATGCTGTTTAGGCCCAGAAAGTCCAAAATCCTTTAATTAGGGAATATACCTTCAATTATATTAGGGATCCCGAAAATAATTCAAGGTATAGTCCCTAATTAAGGGATTTTGGACTTTCTGGGGTGGTTACTGGGGGTAAGGGTTTTGGGTTTACGGGCCTAGGGTTTTGGGCTTAGAGTTTGGGGCTTAGAGGGTTCAGGACTTAGGGCTTAGGGCAGATGAGTCACCTTGAAAGTGATTATTCTTCAGGGTCCAAGCACCCAGAGAACTAGGTTCCTGCAAAGGGATCAAAAGGGATAGATAGGGTTTAGGGCCCTATAAGGGTCCAAGTACCCAATGATAAGGGTTTAGGGTTTAGGGCCTACAGATCCAAGTACCCAATGAATAGGTTCTAAGCGGGAGTTACCCTAGATGTGTATGTGTGTATTGTATGTGTGTATATGTATATATCTAAACACATAACCGCAAAGCCACTCAAAGACAGCTGGCTTATATTCTTCAGATCACTATGCAGAGCCCTTTTATATGATCCCTATTATACATTGTTAATCGTTGGGAGCAAGACTCGACACATAGCCCCATATATCCGCAAAACTCCTTCCAACCCTCCCGAAGGCTTAAACCCTAAACCCCAAACCTAAAACCCACCTGAACAGGAAAATCCTTGGAGAAACTGAGGTCTGATGGGCAGATCTGAGCACACAGTTGGCAGCGGGGCGCACTAACAGGTTTGGGGGTTTACGGTTTAGGGTTTTAGGGTTTTAGGGTTTTGGGGTTTTGGAGTTTTAGGGTTTAGGGTCAAGGGTTTAAGTGTTAAGGGTTTAGGGGTTCAGGGTTTAGGGTGTAATTAGGGTAGGGCGTGTAGGGCTCTGGGTGTTTTAGGTTTTTACGGTAGTGGGGGTAGGGCTTCACTTTTTTACGTTTTTCGGTTCTAGGTGTTGGGGGGAGAAGTGTAGGGTAAGGTTTATGATTCAAGGATTCAGGGGTTTGTTTTTTTTTGGGATCCAGGGTACCTTCTAAAACCAATGGAAACCAAAAAGAATGCCATTTCCAAGTCAGCGCCAGGGTAGAAATCGGGCAAGAACCAAGACTGTGCAGAATGGGTTCAAGGACTTGGCAACTGCCATTGTTGTTTGTTGGCAGCACCTAGGCCTTACGTAAGGGCATGTGGTCCCTCTTAATGTGTATTTAGGGTAGATAGAAGATAGAGATGGAGGGCCTAGGGACATGGAAGGAGTCTAGAATCTGAGGTTTAGGGTTTTGCTTTTTTGGGCATTTGGGGCTTAGGCTTCCTGATCCTTCGGTTCTGGCATATCTGCGGGTGTTTTAAGAGCGATTCAAACTTTGACTTGGAGGGTCAGAGCGACGTGGCAACTAAATTTTTATAACTCTAAAAGCCATATGGTAACCCCAACTCTCCAAATTAATAACGCACTTACTAGGTCCGCCTGACCCTCGAAGTATTCAATGACTTAACCCTAAACCTTGAAATGTTTAAGCCCTTAAACCTTAAGCGCCTCCTCAGCGGGTCAAAAGTCTTGCTGAGGCACACCTGGGCGCTTGAGCTCTACACTACGGGGCTATTCCTGGGAGTAGATGTTCTATTCACATATAGGGTTATGCAGGGTTAGATATAGGAGTTACGCAGGATATCTAGTGGTTTATGTAGGGGATATGTAACCCCCAACAATGGAGAATCAAATGGAATAATAAACTGGACAACTGTGTTTATGTAGGAGCTTTTAGTGCTTATGCTCCACTTTTGTGTTTAGTATTTATGGACCAGAATCACGAGATATTCCCTATAGAAACCATGGAAACATTTGTTTATAGGGCCTATCCCACACTATGAAAGCTGCCAGGGTCCCTTAACCCTAAATCCGTATTTGGAGCCCAGGGCACTTGCAACCTGGAAACCTCTGTAAGTCCTAGGCGCAAAGTGTGCATGGAAAGGGGTATATACTTAGGACCTGAACGCTGCGTGGACCCTCTGGGAAAGCATCTGTAAAGGGCCTTCGCATCCCGCTTGTGTGGCGAGCCTGCCAGTGTGTGGAGACGTTACAGTATAGTCATGGTGCTCATGCCCCCTGCGCGACAGGAACTGACCGTAACTCCCGAAATGGCGACACGGCGTGCTAGTCATATGGTTTTTCCTACGTGGCTGGAGCAGCTACATGCTTCTGATGGACCCAAGCTCAACATGCACAACTTTGAGTACGCGCGCCCCCCTCGAGTACCCAGTTGTGATTGTCACTGGCTGCGAGGAGCCACAAGGCAAGGATAGAGTTGTATTACTTTTACCCTGTGCTGTAAGTGTCCTTCTAGGATAGTTAGTGGGTCATTGTTGAACGTACCTTTGCGCTTCTAAAGGACATGTTCACACCTTGTTTTGTAGTCACGTCCTGATTGTCACGGGTTGCGAGGAGCACCAAAGCATAGATGGAGCTGTCTCCTAGTTGAGATCTTTCCCTGCCAATAGTGTCCGGTAGGGAGAATTGCCGAATCGCTTTCGAAAGCAGTTCCACTTTTCAATTTGCTTGTGCTAAAACCATAGGACACGCACATGAAGTCTAATCATGCCTCAGCAAGGAACTAGACTTGTTATGCCACTATCAGCGGGCGGGAGCTACCTAGGCCGTCTCACCAGTTGCTTGGAGCCGCTGCCAATTGTGCTGGCTTCCACGGTTGAAAACCATTTCGGGTTCAAGGTACCGAGCGATTGCCTTGTTGGTGTGTATCCATTCTGCTCACGCAAGGCAAGGTCTTCGCCGCTGCTTGCTTACTTGCCTTCTTTTCGTGAGAAGCTGATGTGCGGTCTGAGGTCTGAAGTTAGGACTGACAGCCACGCAGTTTACGGGTTGGGGGCTGAGCTGGATACTTTCGCTGGGGAGGTCCTTAAGGATGTAAGGGCTTGGGGGGAATACTACACGGGGTGCATTAAAGGGGGGGGGTCCATAGCTAAGGACCCTCTGAGATCTTCCCGGGACCCTGGAAGGATCCTCAAGGTCCCATGTGGTCTCTCTCAATATGCGACCCCAATGCATGAGCCCCCTAGAGGGGCGATAGTTTTCAGGTGGGAAGCCACCAAGGAGTTTAATGTGAGCCTTATATACATATATCCCTTGCACGAATTCCTTGTCCCCATAAGCCAACAAGATACCTCCTAATGCCTAAACGCTGAACCCACAAAAGCAAGCCTTAAAGGTTACAGTCTGCACAGCCAAGCAGAGGTGGATAGGATCCCAGCATAGCCTTTAGGATGCGTGTCTGCAAAATGTGCAGGGGAAATCTTCGTAGGTGCTCGAAACCACCAAGTAATTAGTGTTCACTTGGTCATGTTGACTTGGTCGCGCTGGTTGTTCTTGGATGCCCGGGGAAGGTCTGAAAGCCTCTCTGGTTCTTTTAGCCTAAACCCTAAAAACCTAAACCCTAAACCCCAGACCCTAAACCCTAAAATAGCTTGTGCAGACGTGGGGCCTCCCTGCGGTATCCTGCGGTCCCCTTTAGGGATTTTAAGGCCCTTTAGGGCACACGCTTAGGCTGCAGGATGGTAAGACACTTGAGACCTATCTGGCTTTAGTCTGAACTCCTTAAAGGGGGGTTATTTGGGGGATTATATAGGGAACTACTATAGGGGTTATTAAGGGGGATACTAGGAGTTTAGACTATGGCTCATCTGGCTTTAGAGCTCCACGTCGAACCATCATGGAGCAGACGCCTTAGAATGCACCATGGAATCCTGGGAGCCCCTCATGCCTTTGCAGTATCAAATGGAAAATGAAGTGGAAACCCTAGGTACCTTTAAGGGGTATATAGGGTTTTTTAAAGATAAAATAACCTAAGCGCTAAATCCTGAACCCTAAACCGTAAGGATGGTCGAAAATTGCATGGTCCCGCAGCCCTTTCTGTAGGCTTCAGAGCTATGAAAGCAAAACAAAATCCTGCTTGAACATGCTTAGAGGCTTAGGGTGTATGGTTTTTGGGTTTTAGGGTTTAGGCTTTAGGGTTTAGGGCTGTAGGGCTTAGGGTTTAGGGTTGATGCCGTCCCCCCGAGCTTAGGACCGCATTGCCCGAAATCAAACCTTAAGAAGTGATGCCATAAGTACCTCTTAACCTCCCGGTAATTATCCATAGTGTGCAGCCCCAAAGAAACCCATAAGCCCTAAACCTCGAAGGATCCCAACCAACATCTTCCAGGTAGGGGTAGACCCTCCATCCAACAAATATTATTCTTACTAGTATTACTACTACGATTACTATTAGTATTTTCCTATGACTATCATTACTAAAACCCTAAACATTGCACGGTGGTCGTCCGCTTGCTGACCGGCAATGTCGCAGGCTCCAAATACCCTTAGGGTTTAGGGTTTGGGGTATTCCCAGACCTTAGCAACCAGACTATCTATCATTTATAGACTGAACGCCTCAGGGTTATGAAGGTATGGTAGTTCTGTCTGCGTCTAACATGCCTCACATGAACCCAAAAGGCTACCCTGCCTTTCTACTAGGGCTATGGGAAAGTATGAAAGCTTTGCGGTTCAAACATGTGTGTGAAGAGGATGTGCCGGCGATGATGCACGTATATAGCGAGGGTTTGTGATTCAGGGCTTGGGCTATATGATTTTCAGGAACTTGCTATCATACGGTTGATACTAGAAATTCTGCATGACATTTGTATACCATGGTACCATTATTCTCAAGGTATAAGGTACTTAGGTTCATGCAGGACTTTTAGTGTCCACCGAATTTCAGCAGCTGAGGATGTGTTGAAAAAGCACTGAATCGATGCTCAAGCATCCCTCTAGAGAGGTTAGTCGCATTCGAATCTTTAGGCATATTCTCTCAGACTCGCCGCCAACAACTGCACTTTTGAGCATCTTTCCAAGCAACGTACTCAGAGTTGTACGCTGATGACATAGTGTTGCAGGCTGTCGTTTCCGGGCAGTAGGACCTCAAGCAAAAGTTTTTGTTAGTCGTAATTCATTGCATACGCGGGTCGGTTGAAATCCCGCAGTATCTGCCGCAAGTGGTCGTGTCTACTCGAATTGTGCTCAGTAATAGCGACGCTGGTACACAAAGGATGAGCAGCTGGATTCGCAATTGCCCAAAGAGCGCAGTATACCATGATTGAGCAATGCAACCTCAGTTGATACCAGCATCCTTAATATGACTTTCCCTGGGCATTGTAGCTTTACCCTTCATAGCCTTCTATGTTGCAAACATGAGCTTGAACTAGGTTGCTGCTTAGGGAGTTTAATAAACATATACAGGAACCCTTATTTACTATATACCAGTAACAGCGCAACTTAATTTTGTATTCCTTAATAGCAACCCAGTAAAAGGGGACCTGAACCCCCTACCTTTCCTAAACCCTAAACTTCCTAAAGCCCTACACCTTGAACCCTAAACCAATCGTAAAACGTAGAGCGGATACACGGTCCGAGCGTTAGGGTTTAGGGTTTGAGATTGAGGGTTCAGG
>CAJNIZ010009482.1:0-13338 GCA_905231905.1 Symbiodinium pilosum
TAAATTGTAGTTTCCATGTTCTTGTCCATTTCCTGCATAATCCCTAAATTGTAGTTTCCATTGTCTTTTCTATTCCTCTCAATAATACCTAAATGTTTCCATATTGTTTCCAATCTCCTATATAACCACTAAATTGTAGTTTCCATTTTCTTTTCCATTCCCCTAAACAATCCCTAAATTGCAGTTTCCATTTTCTTTTCCATTCTCCTATATAATCACTAGGTTGTAGTTTCCATTTTCTTCTCCATTCCCCCAAATATTCCCCATATGGCCTGTAGCTCAAGTTGTGGACAGCAAAGGGTTCTTTGGCTTGGTGGCACCATGCCCGAGGTCGAATGCTGCTCTGCCCCTCCCCCAGAGAATCCATGTAGCCATCAGGGAACAGAATTATATGCGGTTTATATGGGGATTATATAGGGTTTGGGGCGTTAGGGTTTGTTGTTTAGGCCTTCCCCTTGCCTTTGCTCAAGACTAAGGACTGGTTGTAAGGGAATCCCATCGTGCCCTAAGTATATATTATATACCTACACATGGGCTTTTGGGTTCACTCCATACGCTCTGCAATGAGAAGTCCTACAACAGCAGAGGCCCGAAGCACAGTCTGAACCAAGGTGATCCACGATTCCGGCTGTTTTCGAAGAGAACCTGGGGTCACTTAGCTCATGGTAACATAATTAGTCCTTACAGTTATAACTATCATGAACCTAGACCATCTGTTCAGGAATTCGAGGAAACAGAGTTGTAGCGGTGGGGGCCATGAGTTTGAAGGCTTTAGGGCTGGTGTTTTGGGTATAGGGTCTAGGTGTTCAGGGTTTCGGCTAGGGTTTAAGTGTTTAGGGTTTCGGGTTTAGGTGTTTAGGGTTGAGGTGTTTGTCAGCAGTTGTCTGGGCCCAAAATGAAGCACAAGGCAGAAGTCCGCAGAAGCAACCCAAACTTGCCCTAAACCCCCAAAGCCTACATATCCCCATGCAGCGTCTCGTGCACAAGCCATAAGCCTCAACTCCCACCATGAGGGCTCAAACGATGCATAATGCTTCCTGACTTGCTGAAACCCTGGATTCGAGTTCCCAAAGGTCCGTGTCATATGCCCGGGCCCCATTGTAGCTATATGCGAACCCCTTGGCCCTATAAACTAAACTACGCACGGGCGTGCGCCGTTTGGGTTTGTGTTATGGTTTTGACAATGGTGGAAAGGACCATTCAGTGTGCGAATCATTCCATTTCTCTTGTGCTTTGGGGTCGAGGTCCATGACGTATTCCATTGACTGTACCACGGACTACTCACTTTGACAGCTAGGGTTTAGGGTTCAGCGTGCCCCTAAAGCCTATAACCCTGAACTCTAAGCCCTAAACTTTAACCTTAAACCTCAAACCCTAACCTCTAAACCCCCGAGACCCGTAAAGCCTATGACCCTAAATCCCTCAACTTATTTCTGCTTCTGAGGCTTTCGGAAGGGTATCGCTGTGCGCCTCAGTCCAAAGCTCCTTTTCTGCAGACGTAGTGGATACTGAAATTCCTACATGGGGGTTTAGGGTTATGGTTTAGGGTAGTATCTATTTGGGCTTTGGAGGTTATCGATTGCATGGCCGTGAGGTCAGTCACCACCAAACCTCTTGCTTTTTGGATGGAACTCGATGCGATCGATATCAAAGCTCATGTCTCGCCATCGAAATCCACCAGAAGACAGTTTGTTTGCCAGCAAAAGTTCTTCCTTTCCATTCAGCGTGCTATTCAGCGTGCTATTGAGAAACGCCTAGAATCTTCCTAGGGTCACACACATCAAAAACAAGTGTTGCTTTCTTTCTTGCTGCGTGCCTATGTTCAAAACAGGGTGACGGCCCACTCGCAGCACGTATAGACATAAAGCCTAGACTCTGGACAATGCAGTCTTTTCCATCTGCTCTTCCCTTATATTACCCCTACATGGACCCCAAAAGTAGTAGCGCTGTTACTAAACGTGACTGCGACCCTCTCTATCTCATGCGCGCGTACTTGAATACTCTGCGTGTCTGTGCGCCCAGCAGCCAGGTGTGTTTGTTGTACCTTGTCTGGCGGCTGGCAATTGTTGGCATTTGTGAACAGCCATCCAGTTGCTGATTTGCTGCTTTCCTGTGGTGCTTGCTTACAACGCCGCTGCCTGGCCCGGCTTTGCTGATGCCGGCGAAGCTTTCCTTCGCGCGCGAGAAGCCGTTGCCGGATACCATGGGTCCGCCAAGCTCGCTGCTGGGGAAGCGAGGCCAGGAATTACAGCGGCCTGATTGGGAGAAGCGCCCAACGGAGTGGCTGTCGGTCTCACTGAAAGCTCCAGACACAGTCGCGCAGCGGAGGGCGAGTGAGTGCAGTAAGCGTGTGTGTTTGCGTCTGCCAACTGGGTATTCCTTCCAGCAGCGCTCGGCTCCTTGCTTATCAGCGCGAGAACATGAAGACCTGGAATGGCAAAAATGGGCCACTGTGTGGCTGAATATCTTGAAGCCTCTTCTGGGTGTCTAGCCTCTGTTCCACGAGCTTAAGCAAGAGGCTGTTCCTACCCTCCGGCGGGTTCTAAGCAACAAAGCAGCCACTACCCTTCGCCGGCACCTTCCTGGATGGCGCTTGTGGCCGGAGTTTGCTAGTTGTCAGGTACTGGTCATACACTAGCCCGAGCTTTCCGCGTTGGTGGCGTTTTTCAAGGGTATTGCAGAAAGTGGGCGTTCCGGTGCTGCGTGTGCCTCAAGTCTGAGGTTCGTGGCCAGCTTGTTAGGGCTAGGCGAGCTGCAAGGCATGATGGCGAGCCCAGTTGTAATTGCCTGGGCGCAGCGAGTTCGTTCTCCGATGCCGGTGAAGGAAGCTATGCCTCTGCCTTTATATGTTTTGGCCAACTGGGAGCTGGCCCTACTGACAGAGATGAGGCATGGGGGTTCTGCAGATGCCATGCTGCTTGCGGCATTCTTGATCATGGTTTGGGGTGCCATGCGCTACTCTGACGTGCAACGCGTGAATGTGACTGATTTGGACATTGATCAAGGATCGCGCGGTGTGTGTTGGCGGACTAAGACTTCCAAGTCTGGTATGCCGTTTGGTTGCGTCTTGCTTGGTTTGTATGCTGACCGGGGTCATGCCGTTCTCTACTTGAAGAAGATGCTGGGGCAGCGAGACTTCTTGATACCGGGGCCCAAGGGTGACAGAGCATCCTACATCTTTGTGCTAGGTCAGTTGCGTCGGGCTCTTGTGTCATTTGGGGGCGTGCCTGCCGATAGCGTGGCGCAGTTCACGCTGCATTCGCTAAAGGCAACCCCTCTGTCCTGGGCAGTTCAGCTGGACATTGGCACTTCAGCGAGACGGATCTGGGGACATCATCGTGCCCGGTGCTCTGGAGAAGCCATGGTAGACAAATACTCGCGTGATGATGTGATTAAGGTCTTGAAAGCGCAGTTGCGAACACTGGACTGCATCAAAGATGGTTGGCGACCTCTGGCTGCGCAAGCTAGGGGCGGGCTTCCCTCCCTGCAGGAGCTGCCGCTGTGCGTCGAGCCCTCTCCGAAGGATGGGAATGCATTGTTGGCTCTGCGTCCATTTGGTCGGATTCCAAGGGTCCGCCGCAGCAAGGCGATTGCGGGGAGCGACAGTGCCACTGAGTCTGACTGTGAATCGTCTAGTGGCGGGAGCAGCAGTGGTGTCACCAGCGCCAGCGAGGCGTCCTCGTCCTCGGATGAAGAAGAGCGTGCGGCGGATTTGGCTCAGCAGCACGCTGTGGACGGCATTTATGTCATCAACACATTTACTATGTGCTATCATGCAGCCGTAGCCGTGGGAGATGGCAAATATGGGCGTGCCTGTGCGCCATCTAGGGATGCCTGCGGTTCTCACTGGAAGATCTCGAAGGAGCACCCGCTGATCGGTGATGGAGCGTTCTTTGCCTGCTCGCACTCAGCCTGCTCCTCGGCTTTGAAAGACTGAGGCGGCTGGGACTCTGAGCGACTTGCCTGCTGTGTGCGGTATACGGACCTCAAGACCTTGGTGGTCTTGGCGTTGGGTTTCCTGTTTGGGTTTAGGTTAGGGTTGTTTGCCTTTGTGTGCGCACGGTGGCGCGTTGCAGAGCAAGGAAGGACTTTGGCCCTAGTGAGTGTGCACGGTGGCACAGGGCACTTGGGTTGCCTTGAGCGCTCGTCAGCGCTGAGTGTGATGTTCCGTGGGTGACAAGGGGAAAAGAGCTGGACGCGCTCGCAAGCCTGACGGGCAGTCAACTTTTGATAGGCACCTGTGTGGAATAGTTGCTTCTGCAATCTGCGGGATGCTTGTTGGTGGCAGTTGGTTGATTCAGGAATCTTGGTGTGAGAGATTTAACCAGTTACTTGCCTTGCTGTCTTTGTGTTGCTCATGGCGCTGTCATCGTGGCAGTCTCGTATGCAAGAAGTTGGTTTGCCGGAAGCGGTGGCTTCCTTGTTGGTAGCCAAGGGTTACGTGTCAGAGGTATCTTTCCGACGGGCATTTCGCAGTGAAGAATCGCTGGACCATTTCATTGAGGACTTGCTAAATCGGGACCAGCCATGTGGCATTTTGGAAATAGGTGCTTGGGAAGTTCACCCTAGCCGGAATGCTGCGCGAGATTTGGGAGCCTGCCGTGGCGCCGGCCGAGCCGCCCGGACAGTTGGCCCTGCCCGCTAGCGGGCAGGCCGAGGGCTTGTCAGGGGCCTTGGTGCCTTCCCTTTTGGGTCTGAGTGTGGGCAGTAAGCTCACATCGGCGGAGTTGGCGAAGCTTTGGTCCAAGTTTGAGGCGGACTATCCCAGTGAAATCATAGAAGTCCACAACCGTCCATGCAAACAGTTGATTCAATTGGTCAACCAGCAGAAACAGCAAGAAGATTTTCGCTTCATTCCTTGGAAACAGCTCCTCACCGAGGCGCAATGTGACAAGTTGAAACTGGGTGCGCAGAAAAAAGAAAAATCCTTCTTGGGCTGCTGTCTGAAGCCTCGGGTCAGTGGGACTTGATGGAGAGTGACCCGCCAGCCTCTCCGTTTGGTGTGCAACGGTTGTTGATGTCGAGGAGCGTGGCCTGGGCACTAGTTGGGTGGTGTCACCTATCATCCGCGAAGAAGCTTGTGGGAAAGTTCCTGGACTACTACATGGGCGGTGTCGCAGAGAGTGGCATGCGTGCACCATCACTGGCAGAGGCTGAAGCTGCGGATATTGAGTTGTGTCGCGAAATCAGCAGCTTGTTGGCAAAGAATTTCACGCTTGACCAGGCGATACATGAGTGTGTTGTTGTGCGAAATAGTTTGAACATGTGGCTGCAGCCCCGCCCTCGTCTTCCGGGGAAAGGAAAAGGCAAGGGTGGCAAGGGCAAGGGTCACGCTGCGCTTGTCGACAGCAAGAACGGCAAGCAAGATAGGCGTGGCGGCAAAAAGAGGGACTCGGATGGCAAGTTCAAGGGCACCTGTCATGCCTTCCAGATTGGCAAGTGTAGTCGTGGTGATGAGTGCAGGTTCCTTCATGCGTGTGAGAACTGTGGCGAGGAGGGCCACGGGCGTGCTGAGTGCCCCCGTGTTATGGATCTCGGTGCGGGCGAGGGCACGGCTGCGCTGCTTCAGCCCGGCGACTTGCCTGCCGCGTGTGAGACGCCATCCAAGGAGGAATGCGAACTGTACCACCACATTCTCCTAAAGGATGGAGGGGGTGTGTGCAGCCCAGCGGACTGGCAGTTGCCTCCGCCCGAGGCTTTAGCAGACCCTCTAGGAAGGGTCAGAAAGGCGCTGCACCGCTCCATGCCAAGCGATGCTTGCGCGGCTGCGGGGACGCTTTTGAGAGGACGAAGTGAGTACAATGCGGCTTGCTGTCTGCGAGGCACTAGGTGTGGACGCTGCGTGGGCGCTGGCAAGTTTTGAGAAGTCGCCGTATAAGTTCAATTTGCTTCAGTCCCTTGCGGTGAAGATGGGAGACTTAGATTCGGACATTGCGTCATGGGGCTCCCACAGGAGTCCGTGCAGCCGTGCGGGCGTCAGGCGTTTGGCCTAGATGTGATGTTGCGGATGATGACGAATTTCTTCATGCTTCACCTGAGTTGCACCTGTGCGAGCACAATCACATTTCTGCTGTCAGGGATGAGCGGAAGGTCCGTGAATTGGTGCAGCAGGAGGTGGCCGAAGGCTACATGGAGCACATCCCGGGAGGCCGCAGTGAGGTTGATGCGCGCTTCCCTGAAGGTTCGTTGGCCATAGGGAAGCTGGGCCTGGTTTCGCGGCGTGGCAAGAAGGATCGCTTAATAGGGGACTCCAAAGCATCGGGCGCCAGTCCAGCGTCCAGGTTTGAGGAAAGGGCTGAGGTTCCAAGGGTTTTCCATGTTTCAGAATCTTTGTGTATGTTTGCAAGTTGGGAATACAGCAAAGGGAGGCGCGACTCTGGCGATCCAAGGGCAGAAGACTGGGTGCTCTTCAGCATGGACGTCAAGAACGCACACAAGTCCATCCGTACGGCGCCAGATGACATTGGGTTCGCAGTTTTCCACATTATGAACCAGTGGTTCGTCTACCTCGTCAATCATTTCGGGGCCAAGTGGTCTGCGTATTGGTGGAGCAGATTAGGAGCACTCCTCATGCGTGTGTTCCATTTCATTCTGCGCCATTGTCATGTCGGGGTCGTCTACGTGGATGATTTTCTTTTCCTGCTACTACGCAGTGCGCACCTGCCCATGGTCGCCATTCTGCTTGCGCTTGCCCAGGTGCTTGGTGTGCGGTTGTCTTGGAGCAAGCTTCGCTTAGGTCTAAGCCTGGAATATCTTGGCTGGGCGCTCAGTGTGGAGGGTGAGTTCTGCAAGCGGAAGCGAACACTGGCAATTTTCAATTGGTGGCTTCTGCATGCGCGGCGGATCGGCAGGCAGGAGCTGTCTTCCGTTCTTGGGTTGCTTATATGGGCAACACAGATCAAGTTGCCCTTGCGCGCATTGCTGGCTCCTCTCTTTACAGCATTGCACCGTCCAACTGGGAAGATGCAACTCCTGCACACGGGTCAGTTGGCGGAGCTGGCAAGGCTCCTGGACAGAAGCTCGCTGCGTGTGTGCCGTGCAGCCCGCGATTCAGATGTGCAAGCTGGTTGGGTACTGCGAGAAGTTGGGGGCAGGCTAGTCAACAAGGACTCCCTTGACGTAATGCTGCGACAGCCGAAGCTCAAAAACGGCAAATGCTGGGTGCGGTTCTCTGCTTGGGGCGCGGTCACCAATCTTGACCAGGCCTGCCTGTCAAGCCTTCGCATTCTGCGGCAGTTCTTCCATCAGAATGCCTTCGGCTGGGCCAACGCCAAGGAAACCTTAAACGGATGTGCGGATGCTTGGGCCGGCAGCCACGTCGGCGGCGTAGGTGGTTGGTTCCAGTGTGCTTCTGGCCAGTTGCGTTGGTTTCATGTTGCTATTGCACGCTCAGACATTCCAGATGAGTGGAAATGGCCCCAAACAATGCAAGCGGGCGTCGGAGCTCTGGAGCTGCTGGCCCAGTTGGCGCTTGTGGTCGCTCGCGCGAAGACCAGCGGCATGCCCTGCGTGCACAGAGCTCTGCTTCGGCAGTGCAGCGACAACCTGGGAGTGGTTGCTTCAGTATCCAAGGGCTTGGCCAGCAAGCCGCCTTTATGCAGCGCGTTGGTCACGCTGAGCCTTGTCTGCCTGCGAGTGAAATGCGACCTTTCTATTTCACATGTGGCCAGCACACGCAATGGTGAGGCTGACTTCTTGAGTCGCTTGAACTGCCCGTCGCGGACAGCAGACCCTGTGCTTGAGGCTGCTTTCCCAGCCGAACATCGTGTAGAGGTTACCTTGGAGGATATCTTTAGGCCGTGGCAGGAGTACATGTCAGGCGGACCCAAGTGTCTGACCTAATGGTGGCTAGGCTGCCTTGGAGTGTACTGTGTGCTTTGCGCGGGAGCTCTGGTTGTGACAGCCGCAGCTTCGCAAGGGGTAGTGTAGGCGGCTGGGTATAAGGGACAGCAGGCTTTGTTTGGTGTAGAGGGACTGCTGTCCCCGGAGCCTGAAAGGTTCCTGGCTTTTGATGCCTTTTGTCCCAGCGCGTAATAAACAGTGTGTTTGTGAGCGTGTGTGAGATTGTAGAGGGTAAGTTAATAGCACCCAAACCCTAAAGACAGCCCAAAAGGCCATTATTCGACATACTTTTGGGCTGGAACCTCTTTGAAACAAAACTCTCATACCAATAAGCACAACAAGCCCCCTAAAACCTAAACCCAAACCCTAAACCCTAACCGCCGCGCTCGCATCCGGTAGAAGGCCTTTGGACGTGAACGTCAATGAGCTCTTCTTAGCCCCTGAGCCGATTTTCAATTGAAGGTTTGGGGTTTAGGGTTTGGGGCTTATCGGATCTGGGGATCAATCTCACGGTTCAAATTTCCCTTCAGTAGATAGAATGAGTTTTTGGGTATATTATACTTAAAATAAGATCCCCATATGCCCCATGTTCTATCTACTTAAGGGGGACCGTAGGCGTCAGGGTTGAGGGCTTAGGTTTCAGGGTTAAGGGTTCAGAGTTTAGGTTTCAAGGTTTCGATTTTAGGGGTAGAGTAAGAATCTTACACAAAGAATATATTCTTACTAGGTTCAACCACCAAAAGCGCTACTCATGTGGGCGCTTCGACAGAGAAGTCCTTCACTTGCATTGTGCGGTGGTTTTGGGCTCCCATGAAACCCTAAACCCCCGAGCCTCTCGCTGCCAGACCGTGAAGATATAGAGGGTTTAGGGTTTTAGGATTTAGGGTTTTGGGGTTTAGGGTTTTTGGGTTTAGGGTTTCGGAATTTAGGGTTTAGGGTTTAGGGGGTTTAAGGTTTTGGGGTGGGTTTAGGGTGTTGGGGTTTAGGATTTAGAGCGTAGGGAATGGAAAAGAAAATGGAAATGATTAGAATGCAGAATCACGTGGAAAAGAAAATGGAAAATGACATGGAACCTGGGCTTTTGAGGTCTGTAGGGGTAGACCCTAAAACCTTAAACCCGAATACCAGACAAAGGAAGCAAACTAGCAGCTTCCTTCTTGGGTTCTTGTAAGGGGAAACTTGAGGGGATTCCATGGAAGGGGGCCCCATACCTCAAGAAGGGTTTGGGGTTCAGGGTTTAGGGTTAGGGAGGCTTAGGGAGGCTTAGGGAGGTCTGGGGAGTCCTTATTTATGGGTTATGGGGTCCCCTTCGGGGATTCCCTACCTTGAGGCCATTCCTTCAACCCGAAACATTCAACCAGCATTTCGCGCCACACCCTGAACAAGCATGTCCTGAACCCCCGAAGTAGGTAATATTATTCAACTACATGAGGTAATGTTGTGGGCCAAAATGCCTTAAAACAACCCAAAAGGTCATTATTTTGCTTATGTTGGGGGTTTAGGTTCACCCTCAACTCTTAACCAACCCTAAACCCTTACACCCTAAAACCCTAAAAACCTAAAACCCTAAACCCCTAAAACCCTAAACCCTAAAACCCTAAACCCTAGACCCTAAACCTCTGAACCCCTAAACCCTAAACCCTAAAACCCTAAAACTCTAAATCCATTTGAACTGAGGTACAAGGCACCCGGGCGAGCATCTGGGGAGGTGATGACACTCAGAGTGCGCAGCTCTTCGGCTTCTATGTGGGGTTTGTGGTTTAGGGTTTAGGGTTTAGGGTTTGGGGAGGTTGGGGTTTACGGGTTTACGGGTTGAGGGGTTTAGGGGGTCAGGGTTTAGGGTTTAGGGGTTCGGGGTTTAGGGGGTTTGGGTTTAGGGTTTAGGGGGTTAGGGTTTAGGGTTCAGGGGCTTAGGGGTCTAGGGTTTAGGGTTTAGGGGGTTAGGGTTGAGGTATGTGTCATGCAGGGTGTTCATACGTACCGGTCCTGCTTTGTAACTTCCCACAGTAGGCGGACCCCAATATAGACCCCAAAATACCATGATCCTCATGATGAGGACCCCCCAATGTGCGACCCCCCAATTCTTGGAAATCCTAAACCTTAAACCCTAAACCCTAAGCCCTAAACCCTAAACCCTAAACCCTAAAGCCAAGCAGAGGACAAGGCGGCAGTCTGAGTCACGGGCTTCTGTGCCTGGCTTTCCAGCATGCTAGTTGGTTTAGGGTTTAGGATGTAGCGGTTTTGGGGTTTAGGGTTAAGGGTTTAGGGGTTTAAGGTTTAGGGCTTAGGGTTTGAATGTAGACCAAACCCTAACATAGACTCCTTTAAAGGGTTGTATAGGGGTTATACTGGGACAATGGAAAGAAAATGGAAACTACTATTTAGGGTTTCGGGTTTAGGCATAATGTAGACCCATGATTAATAAACCCCCTCCTTTTAAGGGCCTAGATCTTAGGATCCCTATAACAACCCTATTAAATACCCCACTATACTATAGTAGCTTCAATCTTATTTCCATTATTGGGATCCCTATGATAGTCCTTATTAAGGGGAGGGGGTTTATTCATCAGGGGTTTGGGTGTAGGGTTGTGTACACGGGATTCCGACTGTCGTGTTGCTTCTCGGATTTGCCGTTCATACACTGAGGGCGCTCAGCCTAAGTTGTACAACGCTGACAGTCTTGGTGCATCTAACATGTGATATCCAACTCCTCAACGGCTAAAACTCCGCCGCTGGTGGATTTAGTGTTTGTACGAATGTACATGTTCAACCCTTATCCTTATTGCTACTCCCCCAACACTACTCCCCTCAAGCCAACGAAACCCCAAACCCTAGACCCTAAACACTAAACCCTTAAACCCTAAACCCTAAACTGCTAAAACCCTACTCCTAAACCCCCAAGCCGGGAATCCTGCGCCGAAGGCTCCAAGTCTTGTCCTCACCTTCCGGCACCGCCGTGGGGCCTGGTATCTACCTTACAGACTCCGCAGTGAAGGCAAAGATTTAGGGTTTTAGGGTTTCAGGGATTTAGGGATTCAAGGGTTTAGGGTTTTAGGGTTTTAGGGGAATAGTAGGACCATTCTGTCACTATAGGGGCCTCCAAAATATTTTGTATTTTTTGCTTATTATGATTCTAATAACAACCATTTTTTGTGGGGTTCTGAGGCCGGTTTAGGTCAGGGTTCAGGTTGTAAATGGTAGGACCACGCCCTAAAGTCTTAGAGGACCCAGGTTGAGTCTGCTTGTCAGAAAGGTGTCAGCAAACCGCAGAACCTCGGGTTTTGGAGTTCTGCATCTGCAGCGGAACGTTAGAATTTAGGGTTTAGGGTTTTAGGGTTTTACGGTTTTAGGGACTTTAGTGGTTTTAGGGAGTTTAGGATTTAAGGTTTTTAGGGTTTAGGGTTTTAGGGTTTTAGGAATGAACCTGGAAGCCTGTACTACCGCGAAGGTGCCTCCGAGTGGTAGTTTCCCAAACTAGGGGGACCCCAATATGGACCCCCAAAACCCGAATCCTTACTTTAGGGACCCCCAAGAAGGAACTTCCTTTTTTTGGGAAACCCCTAAACCCCCAAAACCTAAACCTTAAACCCTACCCAGACCCCCCAAGTACCCTCTATAGAACCCAAGCACCGCCGGATAGGACATGATAGGACCCTTCACCCTAAACCCTAATTAACCCTAATTAAGGGTAGTTGGGGGGTCCAGGTATATCCCCCTATATAACCCCTATGTAGCCCTTGAAGGGGACCCCTAAAACCCTAAACCCTGTTTAGGGTTTAGGGTTTAGGGCCTAAGTTTGGGGAAGCCGCCAAACTCGAGGCAGCCATGTTTTCTCGAGGTTTTGGCCAGGATGAGGGAGTAGGACCAACTCCTCCAACGGTTTAGGGGTGTAGGGGTTTAAGGTTTAGAGGTTTAGGGTTTACGGCTGAAGGGGTTTAGGGGTTTAGGGTTTAGGGGTTTAGGGGTTTAGGGTTCGGGTCCCAAACCCGAAACCCTAAGCCCGAGACCCTAGAGTTTAGGGTTTAGGATCCAGCATACGTCCCAAGCTCCTTTTTAGTTCTCCGACTTGTGAGCGCGGCCCCCAGTTCTGAAGCCACTCAAATCTTCGGTGTTTATACTTCCCCAAATGGGTGGTTGTCAACATTATGGCCCCTTTTTTGGGTACCCTAATATTAGGTGCCGTAATATAATAGGGATCCAAAAAGGACCCATAATTTTGACAACCACCCAAATCACTTTCTGATGTTGAAGGGGAATGGGTCACCTTGTAATAGTGGTATACTCGGCATATAGTATGACCCCGATATAATCACCATTAACCCTTATAGTCATTACTACCTGGGAGTACAAATAGGCACTAGTCTGGGGATATATAGAGATCGTCATAGGGAGCCACTCCCGCTTAAGTACCAAGACAGTATAACTGGATCCTACCTGCTCACGACCCTAAATCCTGAACCCCAAAGCCCCAATCCTAAACCCTAAACTTTTCCGGCCAGGCTGATCAGAGCACAGAACCCCACAGCAACGGCCTCTGCGCCTTGCTGGACACGGCCTCAGGAGGTAAGGTTTTAGGATTTAGGGTCTGGGCGTAGAAGTCACTGGGTTTAGAGTTTAACAAGGATAGTTACAAGTTATGGGCTTGGGGGTATAAGTTAGGGTAGCTATTCAGTTATGCGTTTAGGGTCTAGGGCTATAAGTTCATGGGGTAAGGGGTTTAGGGTAGCTAGAAGGTGTAAAGTTCATTGTTTAGAGTCATGGCGATATTGACGACCCTAAACCCTAAACCCTAAACCAAACCCCAAACCCTAAGCAACCCTTACTCCAGATGGTGTAGAAATATGCTCGGGGAGCGGACCCTACTTGGGCCCCAAAAATATGTAAAATAATGGCCTTTGTGGCTATTATTATGGGTTTAGGGTTATTCTGTTACATACTTTTGGGGTTTAGGTAAACCCTAAACCGCGTAAGTAAGGTTAGCCCTCGCCTGCACAGTTTGGTGCTAACATCCCCGTTTGATGGTTACTTTGACAGCACCATTGTTGTCGGTGTTGTCGCTTAGTGGTTGCATCACTTGATTTCCATGGCACTATACTCCTACAGCGCAATTACATCATGCGAAAGCGGTTCAAGAATGATTCCTGCCGGTTCTCAAAACTGGGTTGCCGTTAAGGAACTTAATTCAAGTTACCATCTTGGGGAATCAATATGAATTACTGTAGACATACCCATTATGGTAACTTAATTTAAGCCCCGTAGCAGCAACCCAGGCAAAGGTCTGGTACATCAAGATAGTGCTCTCGCTCTTTCAATTTTTCATGGAGAATAGTTGTGTCATGGGAACTTCCAGTTGCAATTGTTGACTACCGCAAGACTCTAATACCTGCGAGAGCCCAAGCTAATCCTTCAAACCCAAAACCTAAACATTGAACGTCGAACCTTAAATCCTAAACCCTGAACACTAATCCTTAAACCCTAAACCCAAACCGTGAACCC
>CAJNIZ010009484.1:0-13337 GCA_905231905.1 Symbiodinium pilosum
AAAACACAGGCCTGCATTCCGACGCACTCTCAAACTTTAAACCCCAAACCCTAAACATTAAACCCTAAACATTAAACCCCAAACCCTAAACATTAAACCTTAAACCTTAACCCTAAACCCTAAATAGTCAGCATGGGAAGCCAGGGTCCCTATACACTTCCCGAGCAAGTACAGCGCTTTGTCTTTCCATGTGAATAGGGATTTCCCAAAATTAGGGGTACCGTTGGGGTCCCCATTATAAGGATCATAGTATTTTGGTGTCTATACCCCAAGGCTCTTTGACCCTCATAACGGCATCCCAACCCTGAACCCCCAAAGCCCAAACCTTCCCCCAGAAAGCCCAAAATAGTCCTTGGAGCCTTAAGATATTGCGGTCCCCTTATTTTGGGAAACTGGGAAATCCCAAAGCGGCCCTCGAACTCCTACGCAGAGCAGCTCCATTACTGGGACGCCAAAGGTATGTAGAACAAATGCCTTTTTGGGCTTTGTTGAGGGGTTTGGGGTGGTAGTTTTGGGGGTTTAGGAATGGACCCCAAAGTATGTAGACAAAATTGATTTAGTGTTTCGAGCCATCATTTTGCTTACTTTTGGGGGTTTAGGTAGGGCCTAAGCCATATAACGGGCCATGGGAGGGTGGAGCATGCTCGGATTCTGCAAGGTATCCCGCAGGGGAGATATGGTTGTTTTCTTGAATAGGGAGGCTCCACTGCAGACCAAAACATGCTATAACCCTTATTGTTGGGACCCCTAAAAGGTACTCTAATTTTATGGAAAGAGAATGTTTTTAGCTCTACTGTTCATGGACAAAATCCTGTGGGATCCTGCACTCATACTTGAACCCTCGGAATTATGGTAACATGACATGACCAGGGTCATGCAGGATTTTGTCCATGAACTGCGTATCATATGAGTAGCCTATGGTCTGAATTTCAGATTTCGTGGGGCTACCAAAATCTCCCTATCACATGAGAAAGTGGATCGATTCGCCTCCTCCTTTCGCCAACCCTCACCCCGATATTCTCCTAAACCCAGAACCCTGAACCCTAAAACTTACCCTAAGGCTCCATAGGGCTCCAGTTACCTAATTAGTGAGTTACTGGGCTATGTAACTATAGGGTATATAGAACCCAGATCCCATTATTTAGGTAACTGGGAGCCCTAGGGTTAGCTTCTCAATATGTTGGATCGGATCGTTTATCCTCACCTGCCAGGGAAGGCGACGAAGTGCACCAGCGGAGGGGTGGGGACCTCAAACATCCCGAAGGGGGGTTATATGGGGGATATATAGGGGGCTACTATAGGGGTTATTAAGGGGGATACTAGGAGTTTAGACAATGGCTCATGTAGGTACACAGTATATACTTGGGCCCAAAGGGGCCCAAGTATATACTATAAAGCTACATAGACCCTTCGGGTATGTAGGGCTAAGGCTTGAAGGGGTGGATTTCAGGAGAACCTAACTGTGAGTTACCAAAACTCCATAGTTTTTCAACGTCTGTTTTGTAGTATGTAATTGGTAGCAGGAAGGCTCCTATTTGAGAAGTACGTAATTACCAAAACGGATCCACATGTGCCCAGACTTGGCATCCTAACTAGCCACGTCCTTTGTTTTGGAGTCTCGCGAATACATTCAGTAAGGGCCATGAGGTAGACACATACCTGAGTCTTGAGGGCTTCTTCACCTATGATTTCCGGGTTTCTGGTTTGGGGTTTATATTTGTGCTTGGAGGGTTGCAGTATCTAGGTATCATGCTGCTTCGTTGTGGTATGTTGTGGTGCCGGACAGGGAACCCAATGTTGGCAAGCATACATAGTAAGGCAAGGGCCCCACAACCTTCAGCGGCCTTTTTTGAAGTGCGTTGGGGTGCAGAGTCTTTAAATGAAGACCTCACGAGGAACTCCCCACCCTGCAATGGTGCTTTCATAGGAATATAAGAGGGCCCTAATAAGATCCTTATTGCCCCTCATAGTTACTTTTACTCGGTGGGGGGTCCACCTAATAGAGACCCCATTATATTGTCGTTTGGGGTTGAGTCAAGCAACGCCTGAGAGGCTATGCAAGATGATAGCCACGGGGTAATAGGTGCAAGTGTCACAGTATACGACTCTGTTTACTTGGCAAAGGGTCCATGAATCTATTAGTACTTGGGCCCTTAAGTAGTTATATGGGGACCCCTTTTGGTCCTGAGTAAAGGCTATATAGCGACATGGACCCTTTGGAGTCTATCTCTCTCAGGGGACGAGTTACGTCAACCCGTCCTGAAGATAGCGCCAATTGAGCGCATGTCAAGATCCTAGAAAGATGTCTGATGCAAAGCAAATCGCCTTCTGCGCAAAGTGCCAATACGTTACAAGTTTAAACCGTAGTACTGCACCTGATATGAATAAGGTACATTCCGTAACAGAGGGGTCTTGGACTTGAATAAGGGATATTCCCTAAATACTAGCATGATTTAATGTATCTTCCTTAAACGGGTATTACCCTAAACCCTATACCCTGTACCGTAAACCCTATACCCCAAACCCTGAACCCGGGTGAAGCAACAGGCGACATCTGGTGGCACCACGAGGGCATAGTGCGATGAGCTCAGTTGCTGGCATCCGTGCATACCGGGGGTTTCCCCTTAGGGATTATAGGGTTTGAGGCTTACGGTTTAGGGATTAGGGTTGAGGGATTAGGGTTTGGGGTTGAGGGCGTTCCCAATATTAGGGGTACCATTTCGGGTGTCCCTTTAATAAGGACTATAGTGGTTTTGGGGGCTTTTTGGTTCCCCCTATTTTGGGAAACTACCATACGGAAATTCCTTCAGGGCTCTACCTTTAGGGTCCAAGTACCCAAATAGTAGACAATTTGGGCCCAAATGGGTACCGATTGCATAGGTACCTTGGGCCCTTAGGGGTAGGCTCTGCAACGTCTAAATCCTGGCTTCGGTAGGTCTCTCCACCGCTGCCACTCATGATGCCTCCCCATGATTGCGTTCCTAGGTGCGCGTGTTGGCCAGAATTCGGCCCTCCCTGTCACACGAGGAGGCATTCGATTCAGAATCAGGGTTAGGGCTTTCAGCGTTCGGGCTAGGCTGAGATGATGTTAGCAGCAAGGAAACCTTGTTATTTCCTATATACCCATGACAATGGTAACTTAGCTCAAATTCCTTAACAGCAACCCAGTAGGTTCAGGGTTGAGTACAGCCGGTTAGTGTTGGGGGCTGGGCGCACGGTTCAGGGTATAGTGTTGGGGGCTTCTAGTTTTATGGATTGAGGGATTGCTCGGAGAGTATCGCCTGAACCTCAGAGCTACCGGTATGCGTCTTCATTAAGTTCTGTTGGGCATTGGCCTGGGTTTAGGGCCTAGGGATGTTGCACCAAGCGTTTGTGTAAAGAGGCGGTGCATATGTAGTTGGCAGGCATGCTCTTGCAGGTTTCCGAAGCATCTGCTATATTAAAAGCTTTCCTTGCCTTGTGGCAACGCACCTTCTAGGCAGGGTTTAGAACTGAAAAAATACGGTTATGGGTTAAGGGTTTAGGGCACGGATGGAAGGCAGTGTTGCCTTACTTCCCATGGTATGATTGACTTGTTGGATGTAGGGTCCTAAAGAATTACCAATAATGGTCCCATCTTTCGGGTAGAGTGATAGTATAAGGTACCTCGCAAGCTGTCAACATGATATGTGTAATTTTTCAGGTGAGCCCCACTGTACTTGCAAAGGGCTGCAGGTTTCAAGTAGACACTCTTGTTCAACACCCATCCCCTGCTTGGAGGTTCATGAGACCCAGTATCTACTTATGGCTAATTTTCTTCATACCCCTCTACACCCTAAACCCTGAACCCATAAAACCTAAACCCGTGTAGCTCCAGTAAGTAGAGAGAAACAAGCAGCTGCTGAGTCCCATGAACCTCGAGGTACCTCGATTTGCAGAGGGCTACAGCCTTCTATACAACAGGATCCCCCCCTACCTGAAACCCAAGAATATGTTGAAGAATGGCCTATTTGGGCTATAATTACGTGATTTGGGCTATTATTCTACCTACTTGTGGGGTTCAGGTAGGGAGCGTCGAAACTTTACACGCTCGTAAGATCGAACTCGCCGGGTGATTGGGGTGTGGACGAAGCATGTGAGCTATATAGTCTAAACTCCTAGTATCCCCCGAAGTTACCCCTATACTACTCCCCTATATAATCCTCTATAAATCCCCCTTTAAGGAGTTCAGACTATGGATCATGTATCTCGTGGTGTAGTTTAGGTATGTGCATGTTGTAGCTAAACCGACATGGCATCAGTTGCTCTCCGGTTCCCGCTACATAACCCGCAATACGATCGTAATTTGACGCTCCAAACTCGAGTCCCCAAATTTAAAAACACCCCGAAGCTTACAAGGTCCCTTCGCCCTTTTAGAGCCGAAAGCCATATGCCAAAAACTTGTAGAACTCCATCCTAGCCAAACGACACCCGGCTGTGTTTTGGTTTCCAGTTCGAGCTGCAAAGCGGGAATCATTTTTTGGGACTGAGACCCGGACTGGCGTGAGAAGTTGGCGACCTGAGGCTCCATCGTTGGGCCGGTTGAGGGCACGAGCAACACGACAGAAGATGTGGCACCGCCGACGGAGCTGCCAGCAAGCTCGATGGTGAAGAAGGAGCCGGTGGACTGCAAGATCTTCAAAGATGGGAAGCAGTGGGAGAATGAAAGCAAACAGAATATTGCCCACAGCTTCTTAGTATGGATTCTGATTCCCTGCCACCCACAAGAGAGGAGGGTTTAGGGTTTAGAGTTTAGAGCCAGCCTCCACAAGACTACTAAACTGGTTGGCCGGCATCTTGTCAGTTTCCGGCCTAAAAGGGGTCTCTAGTCCGCAGCCTTTTCATGAAGCCTTCCGGGCAAAGGTTCGCTTCATTCCGTACCCTTTGCTAGTCCGAATTAATGATGGGAACCCTCCGTCAATACTGACCGCATTCCCCCAAAACATACTAGATTGAATAGTACTCAAATCCTAGCCCCCATGGTCCAAAATACACGCATATCATATAGTCTCAAAAACGTAGATAACGACTAATAGCGCAAGGATCCCAAAGCATATCACTAGTTCTTGTATACTGGACCACTAACACGGGTAATTGTCTCCAGAACCTCTACAAAATCACAGTGCCCATGTAATTTTCCATTTGCTTGTCCATTTGATTCTCCATTATTGCGGGTATTACTCCTATAAATCCTAAACCCTGTATACGCGAAACCTTAAACAGTAGCAAATTTCACTTTTTCCATTATCCTTATTATAAGTTCTGTATATACAAGCCCTGCATCCCCGGGGATGACCGGATGACTTTGTTGGAGGAACCTTTGGTGCCTTGCTTACGGCCTGTGGGAAGCGCGCAACTGGAGGCACCGCTGGCTGGGATGTTGGACTCACGGATTTTTTGGATGTTCAGGGTTTAGGGTTTAGGGGATGTTTTGGGCCTCAGGTGTTTTGGGTTGAGGGTGCGATTTAGGACTCATGGCTCAGGCTTGGATTTATGTGAGGTAGCGCTTTTGCTGTGGTTGGGTGCGTTTATCTGTGGGGAGGTGGCTGTATGAGGAAAAATTAAATTAGTGTCATCTCAAATGGTTCTGCTCCTCGTCTCAGCTTGATCGAGACACAAAACCGTTCCACAAACGCATTACAGCCAACAAAGCTTAGAACCTCACAAGGCAGAATGCATCAATGTCGCAAATTTCGCAAACCGAAGCCCCGGCCCTGAAAAAGAATCCATCAAAACATACATCACAATACACCCCCTCAAGCTTAAACCCCGAGCCCCAAAACTAGCCTATAGACCCTGAACTCTAAACCCCAAACCCTAAACCCCAATCCTAAATCCTAAAACCCCGACACCCAAACTCCAAACCCTAAAGCTCTATATATATATATATACCCTATTATACTATAGTGGTTTCCATATTATTTTCCATTATCCCTATATTACCTCAGAGACTCTACCATCCCTAAGCCCCAAGCCCTAAACCTTAAGCCTCTGAGACTCTTCCATCCCTAAACCCTAAGCCTTAAAATTCTGAGACTCTACAATCACTAAACCCTAAGCCCTAAACCCTAAACCCCTAAGCCCTAAACCTTAAAACTCTGAGACTCTACGAACCCCTTGCCAGGTTCTACAGGAGCCCAGGGCGCACCTCACCGAGTCAGGGCGCAGCCGACGGAAGACCATCGGTGTAAGATGCACGCTTAGGGTTTGGGGGGTGGTTTAGGGTTTAGGGGCTTGGGGTTTAGGGTTTAGGGGTTTAGGGTTTCGAGGGTTTAGGTGCAAGATGCACGCTGTGGGGGCGGAGCAGGGCCTTCAGTTTTAGGGCTTTGTACAGAATTATATTACAAGGTCCTACATTCGCAGGTCTATTGAGTTTGAAAGTAGGGTTGAGTTAGGGTTGTGGGAATGGGTTCAGGGTTGGGGGGTTAGGGTTCAGGGTTCAGGGTGTAGGGCTTCAGGGATGGCTACAGAGTTAGGGTTTTGGGGTTGGCCTAGACTAGCCGGGACCCATAAGAAGGTAGAGATACCAAACTGTGATGTTTGGAGCCCATGGTTAGGCTACATTGGCTATTTAGGGTTTAGGGTTTAGCGTTTGGGGTTTAGGGGTTTAGGAGGTTAGGGTTTAGGGTTTAGGGCTTTTGGACCATTGGTCTACCTACTTTGAGGTTCAAATAGTCTTGAAGTTAGCTGTGGGGGCTATTGATGTGGCACATTCTGCACTCTTAGCAAAGACTAGCTCAGCGTCCCAAGTGGGTCTGCCATGGTTTCGGGAAAGAATGGCATCATGCCTGAGCCAACCCAAGCTACCTGTTTACCCGCTTACCGGCGGTTTTATGGATGATGCCTCTTCATCAGGGGGTACTTACTACTAAGCTGTAGGTACTTGGGGATTACAGGTAGACCCTACCGTGCTCCTAACCATAGTCCAAGGTCACAGGCCTGAACTTCGGGTGACCGCATTCCCTAAACGCTGTATGGACCCCAAAGTATGTAGAACAATGGCCTTTTGGGCTATATTTAGGGTTTCCAGGCCATTATTTTACCCACATTCGGGAGTTTAGGTAAACCTAAACCCAAAACCCTAAACCCTAATTCATTGTCCAGGCTTTTTGCATCGGCAGCTTTCAGCCTCAACAGCTTAGGGCTGAGGATCTGCAAGCTGGAGGCAAAACAACATTCAGAATCACCGGAAGCTTGTCCAAGGGGTTTAGGGTTTAGTGTTAGGGTTTAGGGCTTGATGTTAGGGGTTCAGAGGTTTAGAGTTCAGGGTTTAGGGGTTAAGAGTTTAGGGGTTTGGGTTGTTTTGGCACGGACCCCCGGAGAGCTTATTTGTCAAGGTGGCTTTCAGCACAAGACGAATGCATGTTCCCCGTCAATATTCAATAGGACGAAAGAGTAATAGTATAGGTACTGAGTAACAGTAAGGGGTCACTGTAATGGTAAGTACTGAGTAGTGGTAAGGGTAGCATGTGTGTTGCAAATCCGTGCGTTCTTCTTTTGTCCTCCAAATGCTGCACAGGGGAGGCTTTGTTCAGACCTGTCAGAGCTGTGGGGGGTCGCAAGGCTCCGATGACATAGGAGCCCAAGCTTTTTCAGTTCAAATTCCCTAAGTATAGCGCAAGAAGTCCTCCAACAGTAGCTTTCCCTAGTGGTCCAAAGACCCAAATAATAGGGCTTTAGGGCCAAAATACTATACTATTCATGGTGTTTGGGCCTTAACACCCATTATTTGTACCCTTGGACCCGTAGAGTTTGTTCGGCACTACACCGCCGCTATGCCGCGTGTATGGCCGGTGTTGGGCACGATGACCTTTGGGGCCGAAGGGCAGGCCGGATGGTCTACTGGTTGTTAGTAAGGCACGGAGAAATGTATCCCCGAAGAAGCAACTATGAACCCCCACATTATTGCATATTCTAGCATATTGTAGTATAGTTTCCATTATCTGTTCCAATTCTTCCTTCCCCACCAAAAACCTTCATTGTGTTCTAAGATCGGGGTTCTAAGTTTGAGAGAAGCTCTTTGACAAGAGCTCTTCGTAGCTTTCGTTGTAAAATTTCATCCAAATTGAACAACCAGCTGGAGTTTGAAGTTTTATTTGTAGGAGTGCAGCGGCGAGGGACGGTAGAGTTGGGCGGTTTGGGGGTTGGGGCTGGGGCGCTCAGATTTTAAGGTTAAGGGTTGAGGGTCCATGAGGTCTTCACATGCAAATCGCTGTACAACCTAGTTCCAATGCGGATTTCTATCCCTGGTCGCTTAGTGGATTTGCTTAAGGCTGTTGGACATTTTTGCATGTTTCTTATCAGCTGTCCTCATGCAGCGATGACTTTATTTCAATCTTCCACTACCCCAAGCGGTTTAGGGTTTAGGGTTTGGGGCCGACCAAACAGGGTCCATATGTCACGAGGCAGCTCTGTTTCTTGGGTTGTGTGTGTCTGACAGAAGGTGTACGAGACATGCTCATGAATCTTTGGCGTGAACGGTATGCTTAATAAGTCTCGAGTAAAGGAGAACATGGGAAGGGTCGTATACCGGGCGGTAGTAGGGAATCCATGATCATTTGCTTGCAAGAAGCCACCGAATCAAAGCATTTAGCCTTGAACCCCATGCCTGAGCTCTAACTCATATGACGAGCAACCATCCAAGCCACTACTCAGTCCAAACTTTGGCAACATCCCTAATGCTATTCGCAAAGTTTTCAGAAATCGGTCACTGTTGCCTGTAAAGTAAAATCCATTTGTCACCCTATAACTCATACCCAGTACGGAGATGAAGCTGGAATTTCAGTACTATCCCAATAGGGGACCACGTAGAGGAGTTGCACTTTTTCTTGCCTCTAGTTTTCCATTTTCTTTTCCATTCCCTGACCCCAAATGCTAAATGTTATGTAGTAGTTTCCATTTTCTTTTCCATTCCCTAGGCCATAAACCTCAATGGAAGTTTGCATGTTGTTTTTCCGTTGCCCAGACGCTAAACCCTAAATGGTACTTTCCATATGCTTTTCCATTCCCACATTCTGAACCCCAAACAGTACTTTCCATGTCATTTTCCATACTTCCATCCCCTACTCTTGATCAATGTTAGGGATCCTTTATACTTTTTTTTGGGTAGTGGATTCCATAAAGTTGTTCAAAAAGGATGGATGATGTCGGCTAAGTACTAGTCAGAGGTAAGTTGCAGGGGTTTTTGTGAGGTGAAGCCCAGGGAAGCGGTGAGCTTCCTGCGCGACTTTGCGACCTGGAAGTGCGCACAAGCTCCACCAGGCTCTCCCTCACCTAGACCTTCCACCTACAACCTTCTGTGGCCTAGGTAGACACTTTTGGGGCAATATGCTCCCAATGAAGGGTACCAGGAGGGTCTTGGTAAACAGCCCAACGTCGGTGATATTTGTATTTCTCTTGAGCCCTAGGCTCTGAGCTGAAGCTGTGCAATTCGTGTGGCTTCAGGGTTTAGGGTAAAAAGAGCTGTAGAAAGCAAAACAACATCAGAATCCTTCATCACAGAGTTGTGGTCCCGTAGAAAGCGGATCCCACAGAATGTCATTTTGGAGTTCCTTTAGTTGACATGTTTCTTAGGTTCTTCGTAGGATTTCGATGTTCGTAGTCAAGGCTCATGCAAGGCTTGAGAGAAATTTCAGAGTGGTAGGCGAGACAGAGAAGCCGTAGAAAGTTTCAGAGGGTTTGTACACCAGTGGCTGGCTCATAACCCAGCACCCTAAACAAACAGGGGTTCCTCGGCCAGAGAGGTTCTGCTACTAGAATTGTCTTGGTTCTGAGGGTGTTCCAGTTCTTTGGGTTTGGGGTCCAGTTAAGCGTTTAGGGCTTAGGGTTGGGTTTGGCTGTTATAAATGTAATTTGGGGCTCATACCTAGACCCTCCACCTGCCCTCTATGAGGGGCTAAGTATCCGCGAGATATCTCCAAACAAGGGCGCTAGGCGTAGAATCTTGGTCATCGTGCGGGTTCACGGTGTGAACCCTGAACCCTAAACCTTTGGAGCAAGAACTACTGGGCTAAAGCTGACCGGGCCCAAAGCTTGGGACCATAGGTTAGCCCCCAAAAGCTGGAAAGTAGGGTCTGTATAGGGTTTAGGGTTTGGGGTTTAGGGCTCATAAAGCGAATGATGAAAAGAAAATGGAAACTACAAAGATAGGGGAACCCCAAAAATTCATCACAAGATACCATACAGTAATCCTTTTCTTGGGACACCCGGAATGGTACACCTGATCGTTGGAACCCTTCCCCCACAAACCACTATATAACACCAGTTTCCATCTCGTCGTCCATCCTCTTTTCCATTTGATTCTCCATTACTGGGGGGTAAACATCCCTAAACCTAACCCTAAGGGTCCAAGGACCCAAATAATAGGGTTTTGGGGCCCAAATACCGTTAATAGTATAATAATTGGGCCCTGAAACCCTAATATTGGGGTCCTTGGACCGTTAGGGTAATTCTGGAAACCCTACACCGGTAATCTTTCCAGGCCCAGCTTGTGAAGACAAAGGATCACATTCCGCAAACAAAGGTAGAGTCCGCGGAGTGGCCCCGCAATGATCACTGTCCATTCACATGTTACTTCCTAAATAAACCCGAAGTCCCCAAACCCGGAGCAATAATCCTTAAACCCCAAACCCTAAATCCCAAGTTGACTATTTGCATTACTCAGGAGAAAAACATTGTGCATACATACCATGCCTTAGAATCCAAGGAGGCCTCCGGTAGGCTGTTGGGACCCTGATTTGTCGTACTTCATGTCTAGGCTGCAGTTCCTACTAGAAAGAGGCCCATGCAAATATTCAATTTTGAGTGCGTGGCCCACAGCCAGGTAAGACTTGACAACAAATAGGATAGGTTCCTCAATGATAAGTATGTGGCGGCTTTGTTTTTTCCATTCGGAACTTTAAAGGGCCCAAACTCTGGAAAGGCGCAATGATTGATACGGCGCGGGTCTACTATTCCGCATCTCCAGACGGGGACACGGAGACTACACTGGGTGAGGCACTCAGAGAGACGTCAAGGGCTTCAGCGGTAGAATCAACAACATTTTCCAATTCGAAAGCAGTTTCCTTCGACGTCAGCATAGGCCAGCCACACTGTATGATGCGTGGTCTCCACAGTTGTTGCATGTACATGTGAGACCATTCAAAACTTTCCAGACTTTTGGCAGGGGCAGTTCTTGCGGATCTTATCGGCGCTTCTGTTTATGAGAGCATAGTCATGGAGCTCATGCAAGCCTATCTAACAGATGTTCTGCATCCATACCTCAGCACCTGACTCCAGAAACATGAAGCTCTGCATTTCAATCCACGACAAACACATTGGCAGCTCCAAAATATCAAGATGCAGATTCAATATTCTATATCCCCAGATATTGGCTGCCACAGATAGGGTACTGCCCCCACTTTGTAACAGCTTGATATTATTCATAATATAGTTATATAGAGCCCTTAAAATGACCCCTCATATAGACTGTTACCGGATGGGGGCAGTCATTCCGCAAGCAAGTAATGTTTTCAGAAACCTGGACTGGTAATCTTGAACGTGGCCGACGGATATGTGCTGAAGCTTGTCGGACATGCTGTGCGAAATGGACTACACCTAGCAACCTAAAGCGAGCAACCTCAATACAGTGAATGGACAACAATCTTCATGAGGCATTGACCCTGAGCCTGCAAACTATGGTACCAGGTTATACACATGATGCTGCAGGAGATTGTTATGTGGGTCTCCAAGACTGATAGGATGTCTCTCTCCAGGCATATTCTGCAGGGCGGTCCAACTAGGCGTGTACTGATCATACTTCTGTCCCAGATCTTGTAATCGTCGGATATACCCCGAAACTTCTCCCTGTTGCTATACTGGCCTTTGGTTAGCTAGGAATGAAGGAATGGATCCCAATGGTGGTCCCTACATCACCCATTATTGTAGTTTCCCTCCTCCTTTTCATTCCTTCATCCCAGCTATCATCCAAAGGCCAGTATAGCCCACTCCCGTGTTCGGGGGCCCAAACCCTAGACCCTCAACCCTAAATCGCCTTGCAAATCCCAAGCCGAACGAAGAGGCCAGGCGTTCAGCTCGGTAGCGCCTGAGGCTCAGCATGCTGCGAGCTTCCCCCTGAGGGTTCAGGGTTTTAGGGTTTAGGGTTCAGGGTTTTAGGGTTTAGGGTTTAGGGTTTTAGGGTTCAGCAAATGGGGCTTCTCAAAAAAAATCACCCTTAGGGATGCTGCGGTTCTATCAGATTACAGACGGATTACGGGAGGGGGGCTGGGTACCTTTAGGGACTACCGGTGGCTTTTTTCCTCAAGGTCCAAACCATTCAGATATAGCGGTTCCCAGATATGGTAGTTACCCAAATGGGGGGACCCGAATCTAAACCCCAAATACTATAAGCCTTACAGCAGGGACCCCCAATAAGGTACCCATAATTTTGGGAAGCCCCTATACGGCATTCGGATGCCAAAACTCAAGTTCTGGGTACTTGGACCCCAGTGGGCTCATCCTTGATTCCCTTATGTCCTTCGGGGCCGCAAGGAGCACATTACATCGCGCCATTGTTAGTATTTCTTGGGGGGGCTGCTTAATTAAGTCATAAGCCCCTTTTGGATGTCCGTGAAGCATCCCAATCTTCGGTGTCAGTTTTTGATCAACATCTTCAGCTTGCACTAAATTGCAGATCCAATGGTAATGGTAATGGTGCACCATGTCAACTGAGCTTCCCTCAAAGGCGAGAAACAACAGTTGAATGCATGCCAGTTAGCAGGCAGCAAGCTTGTCAATGGAAAGCAGGTCGCGGATCACAGGCCGGGCATCCCAAGGGTGTAGAAATCACATGGTTGCCCTTCCATATGTTGGCCCTTAACAAGAACCTTTTTCTTTTTTTGGAAGCAGCTTGATTACTAGAGCATGTGAGTACCATCAAGATAGTATCCTGTATTCCTGGCCATGAATCCTCCTTGATCATGTTGGCTCTTAGGTCCTATAAGGTACAACTGCAAAGGCAGAATCAAACCTTAAACCCCAAACCTTAAGCCCGTCAAACCTAAACTGCGGGCCAAGGGGCCTTCGCAGCCGCTGCCACATTGCCACGAAAGCCATTTCCATGGCGCCTCACTTCTCCTTGTCGAAGCCAGTTGCTGCAGCCTCAGGTATCTTCTGCCCGAACCAAATCCCTTAAGGGTCCATGTACCCAATAATTGGGTACTTAGGGTTGAGGGTAATAGAAATTATAGGCGCAAAAGGGCAGGTTCGCCCAGACATGCGAGCAGGGCCAGTGATTTTGCTCTCGAGGCAGGTCAAAAAATCGTGGATTTCAGGCTTCATGT
>CAJNIZ010009488.1:0-13325 GCA_905231905.1 Symbiodinium pilosum
CTCTGACTGTTGGCACTTCTGAGAGGCGACGACGACACATAGGTCCAAAAGTGACGACAGTTACGAGGAAGGCAGCTTTCAGGCGTCAAAAACGATGACTGTTACGAGGATGGCGACCGCAAGGGGCCCCATCCCTGTGACTGTTGACACTTTTGAAGCATCAGGGGGGAGGGGTGGGGGGGCGATACCATGGGGGGGGGGTGGAAACGCGGAGCGCAGACACATATATCCCTTTACATCCCCCTATAACCCCTTTAAAGGGACCCTTTTTTTTGGGTCCTTGAACCCTTAACAGAATCCCAGCCGCACCCTGCTCCTTCACCAATGTTTGGAAGGCTTGCGAGGTGAAGGGGTTGGTGTGGGATTCAGGCGCAGTTTAGGGTTTTGGGTTTAGGGTTTAGGATTTAGGGTTTAGGGTTTAGGGTTTAAGGTTTAGGGTTTAGGATTTAGGGTTTAGGGAATCAGGCCATCACCGGGAAGAACCGCTGTAAGTTGGCGGTTTCCACTCAAGTAGGTTGATCCCGGCAGAGCCCTTGCGACATTACCTTCTTGTAAGGTTTACCCCGAACCTACGTATGTATGCAGGGATCTTTCTGCATATACATATACAGTATATATATATATAGTGTAATATACATATACACATGTTTGCTTGTGCGCTTGTATATACATAGGGTTGCTTTCCTTACAGCAGTTATCAACATTATTCATATACTTGCTGAGTTTCTGGGGCCACGTAGCGTTGGGATCTAAGGGCTTGAAGGTGTGGGCGTTGAAAGCCCAATGCCCTCCCAAACCCTAAACCCCTAATCCCCAAACCCTAAACCTCAACCCTAAACCCTAAAGCCCTAAACCCTAAATCCCTAAACCCTAAATCCGTAAATCCCTACCCTTCCTGTACTGCTACTTCAGACCTGGGTCCGTAAAACAAAGGGCTTCAGTGTGTTTTTCTTACTTGTACTGCTGGTTAGTAGGGACTAAGGGAGTATCATCCCTATAATCTATGGATCTACATATGTATATATAGGTTTAAGGTTTAGGCCTCAGGGTAGGGAATAAAGGCAATATACTCCCCATATAATCCCTGAATAGCTATTTTGCCCTCATCCCATACCCTGCACCTGAAACCTTCATTTAGCTTTTATTCCCCACTAACCCAGACTTTAAACCTTCTGTATAGTCCGTCATTTCGAGGCCCATGGGACTTAGAAACTACTTATAAATGGGCTTATAACCTTAATTACAATCCCCCTAAATGGGCTTGTAGGGGTTACCCCAATTATAAGCGGGCTTATAATCCCAGTCAAAAGTAGTTACTAAGTCCCATGAACCCTAAACCCTATAGACCCCTTTAAAGAGGCCATGGGCCTCCAAGTACTCCTTATACTGGGCCCCAGTAAGTTTAGGGTTCAGAGAGTGCGTACCTGTGTTGAGGAGGAGCTGGGAAATGCACATACATAGATATAGGCATCATTATGAAGGTTTGGAGTTTAGGGTTTAGAGTTTAGAGTTTGGGGCTTTAGGGTATTGGGTTTCGAGTGTAGGGTTTAGAGAGTTTAGGCGTTAGGGTTTGCGGTTTAGAATTTAGGGTTTAGGCAGCAGGGGTCCTGTCATCTGCTGGGTCAGGGGGACTTCGTAAGTAGGTTAATAACGGGGATAATTAGGGTTACTATATAGGTTATAGGGGTTATTAACCTACTAACTAAGTCCCCCTGACCCTCCAAGTAAGGACCCAAGGAGGCAAGCCCTACGTGTAAATCTATTCCCTAAACCCTAAACTGTGTACTAGGTGATACCTTGTAATCCCGTTTCCATTATCTTTTCCCTTATCCCAATGTAACCTCAATATACTATTGTAGTTGCCATATTCTTTTGCATTATTCCAATACAACCCCAATATAACCCTAATACACTTTAGTAGTTTTCATTTTATTGTCCATTATCGCAATATAACCCCTTTCTAACCTGATATATTCTCTAAATATCCCTATATATCCCCAAGAGAACCCCTATATAAACCTACGGTCTACAGTCTGTACAGCTAAGCGCAGAGCCTTTCAGCGGCCCATGACGCGCAGAAGGGAGCCAAGACTTTGTAAATCGACACCCGACACCCCAAAAGCCCTATAGTCTTCGTAACAGATGGGACTTTTGCGGAAAGATTTTCTGTATAACCCTAAATAAGTTCCTTGCATAATTCCCGTGTAATCCATATGTATCCCTAGGGGTCCCAGTGGACCCCCCCATTATGAAAAACTCTCAGATAAGCTATCCCAAGACAGCATACCAAAGCCCACCAGAAGCCCAGGAACGACCCAAAAGGTGTGTAAAACAATGATCTTGTTGACTTGTGCATGGGTTTCCCTAAGGGTCCAAGGACCCAAACAATAGGGCTTCGCGGCCCAAATATTATATTAGTAATGGTATTTTGGGCCCTAAAGCCCTATTATTTGGATCCTTGGACGCTTAGGGTTTTAGGTAATTCTCCCTAAGCCCTAAACCCCAGGCCAACCCTGATCCAAGGAGCCTTTGGGTCGTGACGTTTATGATTTCGCATACTTGCCAAGGCCACATGAGCTATAGTCTGAACTCCTATCAAAGGGGGTCCTCTACAGGATTATATAGGGGAGGATTATAGGTGGTTACTAAGGGCAATACTAGGAGTTTAGATTATACCTCGTATGACGCAGCAGGCACCTTAGAGGGCTTTCATTCACTGCATAGGGATTAGTCCAGGGTTCAAGGGGACTATATAAGAATGATTATTGGGATCCACACGCGAGTAAGTTTAGGGTTGTGGTTGCACGGGCATGGTTTCTGTAGTCTGCTTAGGAATAATATTCACATTCATGTCAGTAAAACTCTTAGAAATCATCAACAAGAATGTGTCCATTATAGGTCTCGGGATTACTGGTTTGAGGTGTGCGCCTGGAGGTTCAGGGCTTTGCGTTTGGGGTCAAAGGCTTAGGGTCAGGGCTTAAGCTTGGAAGGCCTGGGATTTCAGGTTCCCTAAACCCTAAGCCCTACCTGAACCCCAAAAGTATGTAAAATACTAGCCCTAAACACCTAAGAATAACCATAAAGGTCATTATTTTACCTACTTGTGGGGTCCAAGTATGGGTTGAGGAGTGACTTGAAGGATGTCTCGGGGCATAAGATTTGGGGTTAACGGTAGACTCCCCTCAATAGGGATTGTAATAAGGATCCTAATATTTAAGACCCTTTAGAGGAGGGGGGTTATTAATCATGGAAGCCCATATAGCCCCCTTTTAGAAGGACTGTAGTCTTTATAGGGCCCTTTTTGGGTTTCCATGTTAGTTTCCGGGAGTGTACATTACCTAGTAGTGGAGCCCCAAAGTTGGGTACTCGGGGTTTTTATAGTAGCCATTTTAGGTTGGAGCCACAGCAAGTCTGTGATGATTTGAAGTTAGGGTTTACGGGGTACTAGGACTCTTGTGGAATCACAAATACCATCATCCTGTCCACATGCTGGTCTGCAGCCGCATGCCTACTCCAGTATGTACTGAGCCAGGTTTACTTTCCCTAAGGGTCCAAGGAGCCAAATAATCTGGTTTTAGGTCCCAAATTCTACTAATATTAAAGTATTCTTGCCCTAACACCCTAATATTTGGGTCCTTGGACCCTTAGGGACTTGTTTGGTTTCAACTTCGCTTGGACATCAAGTTACATTACGCAGGGCGCCACAGGACTGAGAATCTAACAGGGTTGCTACAAAGGAGAAATTACTACCCTACTGAGTGCGTAGAATTGCGTTTATTCGTTGTTGAATTCCTATCCTAAACCCTACACCCTAACCCTCAGATTTGCACCGCCACTTTGATTTTGAAGTGCTTGGCAGCCAAAGCTCCCTCACTCTGAACATCCAGATTAAGAGGTAGGTTCAGGGTGTAGGGTTTTTGATTTAGGGTTCAGTTAAAGGAGCTAGAAAGCACGCATAAGGGGTTTAAGGGCCTACCTGGACCCCAAAAGTATGTAAAATAATAGCCCTAAACCCCTAATAATAGCCATAAAGGCCATTATTTTACATACTTGTGGGGTCCAGGTAGTAATTGCAATTCAGAGTTTTGGTGCGTTGGGCGTGGGTCCTCAGGGTGAGTTTTCGTGGGCTTGAGGATGGTTAGCTTTAGGGTTTACCCTAAGGGTCCAAGGGCCCAAATAATAAGGATCCCTTTAAAGGGGTTTGATAGGGGTATATATAGGAACTATATAAGGGTCCAAGGGCCCAAATAATAGGGTTTTTGGGCCCAAATACTATACGAAAAAAATGTATTTGGGATCTAAAACCCTATTATTTGGGTCCTTGGACCCTTAGGGTTAGGGTTTAGGGTGCTCGGTTGCACTCTGATTTGAACCTGAAACCATAAACGAGATCATTGTTGGGAGCCTACAATAGGATTGGGGAAATTAGCCTGGGTATTAGGTATGCGGTCCAATACTGATAATATTAATGACATCGTACTGATAATGACATTGATGCAAGCCCTGACTATACTAAAGCATGCTGCTAAAGGAATGTTTCTTATTGGCGGGGGCTGGAGGTTTCATCACTAGTTAAAAATGGACATTCCTTGTCCCATCTGAGGTTTTGTTGATGGTGCATGGCCCGCATGGCCTTATATTATTCTCTAAGGGTCCAAGGACCCAAATTACAGGGTTTTAGGGTCAAAAGACTATTACTGTTAGATTCTCTTCCCGTATACCTACAAGCCCTAAACCCGAAACGAATTCTACGGAAGGCAAGCTCTCCAGTGGAGGTCTCTTGGAGCCACCCCCCCAAAATTGTTCGACCCTACTTGGAAGCCCATGGGACTTAGAAACTACCAACTACTCATAACTGGGATTATAACCCGATGCATCATTGAGGTAACCCCTAAAAGCCTTATAAGGCTCACTTACAAGTAGTTACTACAAGTCCCATGGACCTCCAAGTAAACCCTAACCCCCTAAACCCTAAACCCCCCAAAAAATGGCTTAAACCCTAAACCCTAAACCCTAAACCCCCCCAAAAAATGGCCTAAACCCTAAACCACCATCGGGCTCATGGGGATGCTTGAGTCCCCAACCCCTAAGGGTCCAAGGACCCAAATAATGGGATCCCTTTAAAGGGTTCTATAGGGGGATATAAAGGGATATATGGGGACTATATAAGGGTCCAAGGACGCAAATAATAGGGTTTTAGGGCCCAAAGACCAATTAATAGTATAGTATTTGGGCCCTAAAACCCCAATTATTAGGGTCCTATATCCCCCTATATAGTCCCTATATATCCCCGTATAAAACCCCTTTAAAGGGACCTTATTATTTGGGCCCTTGGACCCTTAAGGCAACGTAGAGTACGACTGCATCCTCAGCGGATTGCAACCTTTCTTGTTTCAGCCACCAGAAAACATCACCCTTATGGGTACTTAAGGTGCTTAAGCAGCTCAACCCTAGGGTTTAGGGTTTAGGGTAACCCTGAACCCTAAACCCTAAACCCTAAACCCCAGACTTAGAATCTTAAGTCTCATAGAGTTCAGAGAGTTTTTGAATGTTGCAGGTGTGCCCGTCAACGACATCGAATAGTGGAGCGCCTGGTTTCAAAGCTTAGCTGTCAGAGGTCAAGTTTACAGCTTGTACCTATGCAGCTTGGGACTATCCGGTCGCGCTCTCCAAGTTTACAGCTTAGGGTTAGGAGTACAGGGTTTAGTGTTTAGGCTCAGGGTTCAGGGGTCTCTCTCTGTCCCATTTTAATTGTTTCAGACATCGCCTTTTTTTGGGTGGATGGTTCAACGGGGTTCGCAATACCCCAAAGTGATGCTTCTTTGGGTTATATAGGGAACCCGGTATATATCAAACGTAGAACTCACCATCGAATCGACAGCAAAAACAAACCCTAATAAGGGTCCAAGGACCCAAATCATAGGGCTGTAGGGCTCCAATACTATTTGGGCCCCAAAACCCCATTATTTGGGTCCTTGGACCCTTCGGCGTTATGGAAAATGCCGAAAGACAGGCTACCTCGGCAGCATAGGGCTTAGGATTTAGGGTTGACCGAAAACATGGCCAAAACGAGCTTCAAGCCGGATTTAGGTATGCTTCCGGTTGAAGGTGGCGTACGATTATTCAGTTATACTCTGGCATCGCAAAATCCATGGTTGCAACGAACGCTGAGCACTGGACACCCGAGAATCTCGAAATGTAACAAATTCACGGTTTAATGGTAAGATTATGAATTCCTTTTTGTTGTAATGCTTCAACCACTAACAAACACGATTGTTTCGTGATCCAGCCTGCCGTGGTCCCAGCATCATGTTCATGCATGCTTGGCGATGCGCTCAATCCTGTCTCAGGCTTTACCCAGAACCTCCAATGTAGTTCCTTTCTGAGTAGTAGTTTATAAATCTGTCAACCAAAACCCCTAAACCCCTCTAAACCCTTGACCGCAAACCCTAAACCCTAAACCGGAAAGCCCAAAAGGAACTACATCGGAGCCTTTGGGTAGGCTTTAGGGCCTTTAGGGTTGAGGGTCCTTCTTGTGATGACAACCGTTCCTTCGGTGTTCTCCCCCTAAACCCCAAACCCTGCGCCACGCGCTTTATAGGGTTTACGGCGTTTGGGGCAGCAAAACCCCGAAACCCTCGACGCCTGACGGTTGTTGAGCCGTTGCCCCCAAGCCCTTCGCACGCTCCAAACTTTGTAAACCATGAGTCCTTCACCTTACGCCCGAGTTCCGGAAGCCGGACCAAATCATTTCTTTCAGTGAACACTAAACCCCGAACCGTTTTTGTGTCCAGGGTTTGGGTTTATAGGGTTTTGGGTCCAGGGTCCGGGGTTTAGGGTCCAAGACCTAACTTGAGAGCGTGCAAGGCGCAAACAGTGACTCCCAGCGACGCGCAGAACATCTTCATACCCAAAGGGTCTATGTCTATGTAGCTATATAGTAGATACTTGGGCCACGCTGTACTTATCTGGGAACCCATGCCAGCCCAAAGTATATGCTATGTATACACACCCTAAACCTGTAGCCGTAAACCCTAAATCCTGTAGCCTATACTATTATACTTATATGGACCCTTTGAGATAGACATTTCCGCAACAATTAGAATTTCAATCTGAGAGTTTCAATCTGCTGGAAGAATACTGCTATTCCCTGCGACAATCATGTGCATCAAACCCATTGACTTGTTCCTGAACTCCCAAAGGTTTAGGGTTTGAAGATTAGGAGAGTGACTTGTGTTGACTATTTTTGAAGGGTCTTGGGTCATCATTTTTCTCGCTTTGGTGGGTTTTAGGGTTTAGGTCATTGTAATCCCTCAAGTGGGCCTGCATGCAGGCTGGCATTTTTGAATTTTGTGGCGACTTGGCTGAATTTGATTTAGCGGCGTGTTGGGCTTTGGATGGTTGAGGGCTTCCCAATTCCTTTCAATTATGGCCACCCTAAACCCTAAACCCTAAACCTTGATGTTAATTTTGATCTCCCTGCCCACCGAGAGTTCTGGACGGACCAATCTGGAAACAAAGGTCTGGGAAGATGTCGTAGTTGTAGTAGTACCCAATATTTAGGTACTTGGGTTTTGGGCAATAGTAATTATAGTACTGGTTTTGGGTAAGTATATGATTATTAGGTACTTGGACCCTTAGGGTATGGTTAACCTGGACCCCAAAAGAGTGTAAAATAATGGCCTTTATGGCTATTATTAGGGGTTTAGGGCTATTATTTTACATACTTTTGGGGTTCAGGTAGTATCAGACGTACTGCTAGTAACTGGAGGAGGGTGAGCCTTTTTTTCTCACGGTCTTCGGGCACCAGAATTGTATCATTATCACACCTTTACAAAGGATCCCCTTGAATTCCTAATATACAGATGTGTAGGCTATATTAAGAAAACCATAGGTTCACAAATCAAGCAAATTGAAAGCCTAAAGCTGGGGACTTTCTGTGGGCAGGTACGCTTAATTATGCCCACCCCCTTTACACAAACCCCACAGTGATGGGTATGTATGCGCAATCAGTATCGGAATTTGGGAGTCCGTTTAGGGTTTAAGGTTTTGGGTTTGGGTCCAGTTATGTGTCCCAAGCATAGTCTTGGAGTGGGCCATACCGCGGTTAAGGTTTAGGGTTTAGGGTAGGGTTAAGGGCTACAAAGCCTAAACCCGATGTATTAGCAATTCCCTAAACCCTAAACCCTAAACCCTAAGGCGTTTAGAGTAGGCCTGTCGGATGTGAGCCTGTCATGTCAGCATGCCTTCGTTGAAAGAGGGGCTTCAGGGTTTAGGGTTCTCATGGGAGCTCCCCGAACAAGTAAACCCAAGGACACAGTACGAATATGGTATATTACTACTACATTCTTGGGGTTCCCTGTTCAGGGTTTCCATTACAGTCCTTGCATTTATGTCCCTAAAATCTGTAGGCCGGACATGGCCCCCAAAAACCTGGTCCGAGCGTCCAAACCCCCCGCGTCGAACGTATATGAATCTCGTGCCTCACTTCGTGCGCAGTGCATTAGAGCGCTTATGACACATCCCTGAGCCCTGGGGATATGTGAGCCATAATCTAAACTCCTGGTACCCGCCATAATATCCCTTATAGTAGTCCCTTATATAATCCCCTGTATAGCCCCTGTAAGGAGTTTAGACTATAGCTTATGTGTGGATGATGAATGGGCCTCAGGGCTTCTCTTCAGCGATCCGGTCTTGTTCAAGAGGACTCTGGTGCCCTGTAAATGAACTGACTGATTTCTGTGATGCGTGATTGGGGGTCATGAAGTGGGGCATTCTCTATATAATCCCAAAACCTGTAATATAATTACATGAACCCTATAGATCCCCATAAAGCCCTTATGATACCAATGAAGACGATTAGGGTTGCGCGGAAGAGGAAGCCGCATTGGGAAGAGACGTCAGCGGGGAGACTTGTGCAACGCTTGCATGACCAAGGATCACACTCTGGCACAGACTGCAGTTCGCTTCTTTCAGCGCTATACGTTGCTTGGTGGTAGTGTGAAAAGCGCAGCGCGAGGTTCCTGATTCATGTGGGGATTTCCCAAGATTAGGGGTACCTTTTTGGGGGTTCCCATAATAAGGACTAAAGTGTATTGGGGTCTATATTGGGGCCCCTCGATTTAGGGAACCTACCATGTTTTGCAGCATTTGCATCATTGGGGGAGGTTAGCCGAGTCATTGCGGATCCTGTGTACTCTGCAATGGGGCCGATGTGACCTCCTGTTTCCCTGAGGCGGTGTCAAGTTCTGCAATCTCCATATCAAGGTTTGGTGGTGGCATGCTTGTTTAGGGCTTGAGGTTTGGGGTTGTTACGGAACCTGGAGAAGCAGTAGTGCAGGGTTCTGTGTTTGATGTTGCAGGCTTATAACGCTACATGTATGGAAGACTACCCTAAGGGTCCAAGTATGAGAATATTAGGTCTTCAGGTACCAAATACCACGCAGATTGCTCCTGTCCCAGCTTCTGCTCCGATACTGACGACAATGGTTTAGGGTTAAGGGCGTATGGTTTTGGGGATCTTGATGGAACGAATCGTGCCAACGCATGAAGGAGGTGGTGTAGCTGCTACGATCTGGTGGTAGGATGGGTATTACCATCAAGGGTCAACATCAGTTGCCTCCAGAAATATCGTCGCCCCATTAGCCCAAGGCACGCCCCACGAGTCCCATGGTTGAGGAGTTCTGAATTCAACGGATCGTTTCATCCCTGACTTTGCCTGGAGCCAATACCAAAGATGCAGACATTTGAGTTTCCGCAACGAACGCAACCGGAGCTACCACTACTACCGTTGTAAACCTGAACTGGCAAGTATTCAAAGCTATAAGGCTTCAACCTTACCTGAGACCAGCTAGAAAGATCTGAGCCCAGTTCTAAATTTGTAGCTTCATGAAAGCTCTTGCCAGAAGCCCTCATGGTCCAACTCCTCAGCACTTCAAGATTTTCCCCTAGCCCCATCAGCCGCTAAACGCTCATATTTAGCCCAGTACCCCAAGCCTGTGGCTCCAGATCGTTCAAAGTGCATGGCCATAAGTAGCTATTGTGCCGTTGACCTAAAGCCCCAAGTGCAAACTGCAAACCCTTCAAAGCCAAAAGCCCTAAACTCTACTGGCCGGAAGTTCATGTGAGCTAGAGTCTAAACTCCTAAAAGGGGGTTTTATAGAGGAGTATATAGGGAAAGATTACTAGGGCTTATTAAGGGGGTACTAAGAGTTCAAACTATAGTTCATATCCTAGGCAAGCCGAACCGTCGTGGTCGCGCACACGATTAAATCAGGCGAGACTACAAGGCAGCACCTGTCACTATGGGCTGTTTGACCCTAAAACTCCCTATCAGGACCCTAATAACGTTAGATTGAGGTACCCTTAAGGTCTACTGACCCATCTTGGTGTGGTGTTTGGGTTCAGGAGGTGCGGTTAAGGATTTCGGTTCAGACTGTAGGGATATTACCCGAAGAATCGAGCATCAAATGGACAAGAAGATGGAGAATGAAATGGACACCGGGACCCGCACCTGCCACTAAATAGCCCTAAACCCTTGTAGGTTCTGTTTGTGGGGGACCTGGGCTCTATAGAAAGCACTTGGAGGTCTAAGTAGGTTCAGGGGTTGCAACCCTAAACCCTAAACACTAAACCCTAAAGAAACTTTCTTGTGTGGATGTTGGGCTTGGGGAGCATCTTAGCCGCAGGGTTTATGGGAGGGTCTATAGTAACCCCTAAGGGTCCAAGGGCCCAAATACTGGGGCTTTAGGGCCCAAATACTATACTATTAATGGTATTTGGGACCTAAAACCCTATTGGGTCCTTGGACAGTTGGAGAACCCTAAACCCTGAACCCTACATCATAAACCTTAAGGAGTCTAGGCTCTAGGGATGCCGTCTAGTAGTAGTTCTTTGGGTCCTTTCTAGTTACTACAGGTTTGCATATTCCTGAGGGTCCAAGGACCCAATATTAATGGTATTTCGGACCTAAAGGCCTTATTATTTGGGTCCTTAGACCCTTAGGGTATAGGTCATGGTAAGGTTTCTCGACCCCAAAACTTCCAGGAACTGGGCTGCTCTTTTCCACGGACCCTCATGGATTGTCAGGCAGGCTAAAACTCTCTATCCTTGGTACTTTCTTTGCTGTGTACCGGTATTCCCAACAAGGTAAAACACGAAACACAAGCGTTTTATCCACAATGGTGCTGCTTATCAGAGACTGCAGGAGAGTACTTTGCCCTAAGGGTCCAAGGATCCAAAGTATAGAGCTTTGGGGCCGAAATACTCTACAATTGATGGTATTTGGGACCTCAACCCTACTATTTGGGTCCTTGGACCCTTAGGGTTGTTATAACATGAATTTTCCAGCTATGAGACCGACGGAGAAACTTCACAGCCAGAGGCTATAACTGGGTGTCTACCTACTTGGAGGCCCATGGGACTTGGTAACTACTTATAACTGGGATTACAACCCTACTTAAAAGTGGGGTAACCCCTACAAGGAGGGACCTTAGGGGAGGTAAGTAGGGAACCCATGTGAAATGATCGGATGCTTTCAGCGCCACCCCTATAAGCCCATTTAGGGGGGTTATAAGTAAGGTTATAAGCCCAGTTCTTGGTAGTTACTAAGTCCCATGGGCCTCCAAGTAGGTTCCCCAGTAACCCTTGCCCTTGAAAATACGGGCATCCTTTTTCCTACTATTCAGGTTGAATAAGGAGACCTCAACATAATAAGGGTAAAAGGGTATTACTGGGGTACCTAGCTACAATCAGCGATGTTTATGGTTTTAGGGTTTTAGGGTTTTAGGGTTCAGGGCTTTCAGGGGTACGTTGTACGTTTTCACGGGTCCCCATGATGAGGATTGTAGTATTTGGGGATCTATATTGGGGTGCCCCTGTTTTGGGAAACTACCCCTAAGGGCCCAAGGACCTATAACCTCTTTAAAGGGACCCTATTATTTGGGTCCTTGGACCCTTAGGGTACCATATGTCTCAGCTTACAGAAAGCTAAGTCTTCCCAGAAGCTAAGCCACTGCAATTCTGAAGAGGCAGCACTCTACGTGTTGCCGCAAAAGCTTGACTATACACAGAGTTGAAATTTGTACCTACCTTAACCCCAAGAGTAGGTAGAACAATAGCCTTTTGGCCCGTTTTTGGTGGTTTGGGGTTGTTATTTTACCTACTTTCGGGGTCCAGATAGACCTCCGAAAGCAGAGGGTCCAAGATACGCACCATATACATTGGATACAGCCCCCAGTAATATGACTGCGTAGAGCCCTTAATATGACCCCAATTATAAACTGTTCATGGGTGGAGGCAGGACCAACATAAACCCTAAGCCCGACGCCCTAAATAGTAGCTTCGAATTTCTTGTCCAATATCTCTATATAACCCCAATATACCACCCTAAACCCTAAACCCTAAACCCATCCCAGTATAATCCCAATATATACCCTATTAATTGTAGAAACCTTCAGAACCCTAAACCCTAAACCCCTAAACCCTAAACCCAACATACAACCATTGCAAGGATCCTCGACCCTGCAACCTCGATCCAAAGTGCAGGGCTACAGTGGCCTCCGAGCCCACCCAGGGTTTAGGGTTTAAGGGTTTAGGGGTTCAGGGTTTAAAGGTTTAGGGTTTAGGGGTCTAGGGGTTGAGGGGTGTAGGGGTCTAGGGTTCAGGGTAAAAAAAACAGTCATTCGACCTCGTGGGTTCTTTCAATTAAACCCTGAAAAACTACATCTGAAACCTCGTCACCCCACACCCACGAAAAAACTTCGAACCAACCCTACGAACCCTACTGGCAAGCCCGAAAACAATAGGATCCTCTAGCCCAGCGAAATAAGGACCCTGTCGTTCTAATCTTTTCCGGCATTGGGGTTGCTAGAAACCCCTTGTTCGAAAGGCCTTGCCAATAACTTGGCCTACTATTTTCTACGGTTTGGTTCGGAAGCCCCGCGCGCCGGTCCTGACGCTCCAGCCCTTGGGATACAGGGTATGTAGGGTTTGGGGTTTAGGGTGTAAGTTCAAGGTTTGTAGGTTTCGAATATGTGTTCAACTGCTGAAAGGGTGCCCTAGGTTTGGGTTGTAATGTATTCTTGCAAGCATTCGTGAGATCTACGGCCTCTTTTTTTTGGAGGTTTCCAACAGTTCGCACGAGTCGTTGTGATAAGAGTGATCTTCGTGAGGTGTATGGAAGGGGTGCCTTTTTTGGAAGCACCATTACCTGAACCCCAAAAGTATGTAAAATAATAGCCCTAAACCCCAAATAATAGCCATAAAGGCCATTATTTGACATACTTTTGTGGTCCAGGCATTACTCTCTGCAACAAACGAGCTTG
>CAJNIZ010009489.1:0-10517 GCA_905231905.1 Symbiodinium pilosum
CGCCAACAATGACAATGACAATGACCAGGGCGTTGAGAAGCTTTTGATGTTGCTCCGAGTCGAGCCTGGATCGTCCATCTATATGACCAGTCCAAACCTAGCTGTTTAGGAACTAACACTCTGCTACTATGATATAGCAAAATACAATTTGTCACTGTATACCCATATAGCTGTTTGCAACAGTGCTGGCAGTAGCAAGTCCGCCTGCCCCAAGCGGAGGCCCCATCATCCCAACTCCCCGTAAAGTTTAAAACTTTCCTCGGAGTACTCTAAACCCTAATCCCTCAACCCTATTCCCATCTAGAAAAGCAACCTCACGGAATTCAACCTTCAGCCCTGAGTCAAAGTCAGAACCGTTGATACCCAGACATCGCTCTGTTGGGTTGCTTGTAATTTGACTTACTATATTGGGGAAACCATTATATATATATATATCATACCCATTCTGGACTTGAATTTACGTTACCATATTGGGGAAACCCTCTTAACTATTATATATACCCATTATGGTAATATCTATATATATATATACATATATATATATATATGTATTTACATACATGCCCATTCTGGTAACTTAACTTAAGTTCCTTAATAGCAACCCAGTCTGAGGCTCCTGGAGGGCCGTGCTGACGTGAACAAGCCCCGGGCGCAGCTCGGCGAGACGGCGCTGCATCTCGGCCACAAGAATAGGTAGGGTTGAGGGTTTAGGGTTTAGGGTGTAGGGTTTAGGGTTTAGGGTTTAGGATATATAGGGTTTAGGATTTAGGGTTTAGGGTGTAGGGTTTAGGGTTTAGGGTTTAGGATATATAGGGTTTAGAATTTAGGGTTTAGGGTTTAGGATATATCGGGTTTAGGGTTTAGGGTTTGGGTTTAGGGTTTGGGGTTTGGGGTTTAGGGTTTGGAGTTTGGGGTTTAGGGTTTGGGGTTTAGGGTTTAGTGTTTGGGGTTTAGGATATATAGGGATTATATTGGGATAATATATAGGGTTTATTTATATAGGGCTTATAGGGTAGAAGAGGTAGCGGGTCATTACTAGGGATAATGGAAAAGAAAATGGAAACTATAGGGATTATATAGGGGTTACATAGGGGTTATATAGAGTTTAGGGTTTAGGTATTGGGTGTAATGGAAAAGAAAATGGAAACTACTGTAATGGGTTATATAGGGTTTATAAAGGGATTATAAGTTATAATATGGGGGTTATTAATCGGGAAAATGGAAAAGAAAATGGAAACTATAGGGGTTATGTAAGGGTTATTTCGGGATTACAGGGTTTGTATTGCGGTTACTAATCGGGATAATGGAAAAGACAATGGAAACTACTATATTATGATAGGGGCTGTATATGGGTTATAAAGGCATAACGGAAAAGAAAATGGAAGCTACTATATTATCCTAGGGGTTACATAGGGATAACAGGATGTGTGCGCCTTTCGGGTGCTGTAGGGATGAGGTGGCGGATACCGGCTTTGATGTGAATTTCCGGCAAAGTTACGCTTACCGCCAAATCCTAAACTTCGAGCCCCTGTCAACCCAGCACTTGATCCCCACTACAGGGTTTAGGGTTTAGGGTACATAAACAATATGGTAGTTTCCACTTTCATGTCCATTATCCCTATACAACCTTCATATAACCTCTGTTATAATATAGTAGTTCTCATTTCATTTTCCATTATCCCAATATAACCCCACTACCCGTATCTCCAACCCAGTTCTAAGCTGCCAGGTATGTGGCCGCTAGCAACGGCGCCACGGAAGTTGTGCGGCTGCTGCTGGCTTTTGGGGCAGAGATTGACCAGGCCTGCCATAGGATAGGTTTTGTTCTTTTCGAATCTTGGATTCAAGTTTAGGGCGTAGATCGATGGACAGATGGGCATTACAACAGGATCACCTCATGTTGAGGGTGTGTAGAGAGAGTCACCAACTTGGAGAAATGTCCGCGTGTTGCTGTCAGACGTCGGAATGCTTGGGAATACGTACACCGTTCCAGCACTCTGCCCCACCTCCAAGTCCAAGCGCTTAACTCATCTTCGACTACATGAGCTATAGTATAAGCTATAGTCTAAACTAAACTCCTTAAAGGGGTTATGTAGGGGCAGTATATAGGTGACTATTATAGGATAGGGGATAGTAAGGGGGATACTAGGAGTTTAGACTATAGCTTATACGTTCCAAGGATATGGTCCTTGGGCCCCTATCCAAAGTGTACCAAGATGAGCCCCTAGAATTTCCTCTGCAACACCATGCATCTTGTGACCCCTTTCATGCCCCTATGTGCCGCGAATCAAAGCTGATGTTGCAAAGGCTCGCTACCAAGAAGCCGGCCTTGTTGAGTAAAAGCTGGGTTGCTGTTAAAGAATTTCACTTAAGTTACCATAATGGGTATATATTGTAAATAGTAGGGTTTCGCCAATATAGTGACTTAAATTCAGTTCCTTAACAGCAGCCCAGCATCATCAGGGCTTTTGCAGAGCTGTTTGCTTTGTGAAGGGCTTAGGTACCAGTTGGGTCATTCCCCCTCTCAGTAACTGTCCTTAAAGGGGCCTTATTAAGGGGCTATTATAATTCCTATTACTCCTTATGGTAACTGTTACTGTAAGGGGGAATAACCCAAGGTGCCAGCACTTTTCTCGGATCAGATCTAGGAACCTCCGAGGAGTTATAGCGCATTCCAGTACATAGATCACACATCTCTTAGATTTCCGACAAGGCATGCATGTACATGTATCTATATCTATATCTATATCTATGTATATATACATGTCTACATATAGATATGTAGATGTATATGCATAGGGTACGGCACAAGGATCCAGGGGATTACTAAGGTCAGATGTAGGCTTTGGCATAACAGTCAAGGCTTTTTCAATCATGCGAAGCGTGTCTCGGAAGAATGATCCTTTACGGTGCTGTGTTTTGCAGAGTAGGAGTTGTTAAACAGTGCTGGGCGGCGCATAAGGCCGAAACTTATGCAGATATTTCTCTGCCTAAACCCATTGAGACACCCTTTATACATACATAATACACGTATGTATATAATATACATATACATATATAGAGATCTTTATACACATAACCCCTTGAGGAGAGTTTTGGGAGCCTAGGACGGCACGGCACCTCTGCATGCCGCGTGCAGCAAGGGAAAGCCGGAGATTGTTCGGCTGCTGCTGGATGCGGGCGCGGACAAAGACAGAGGAGGGGAGCTGCTCCCAACTTCGCAGTGATAAGGGGTTTAGGGCTTAGGGCTTATTTTATTACAACGATAAGGGGTTATGTAGGGGCTGTGTAGGGCTTGCAGGGGAAGGGGAGGGATATAGAAGGTTCAGGGTAGTTACGAACCAATACTGGAGAATTCAACGGGAGAGAAAATGGAAAAGTATGTCGAAACTGAGGCCTTCATATATAGAGAGAGAGAGGGAGAGAAATGTCTCCAAAGTACTAACAACCATCCCGCAGGAGTTCCGAGGGGGTATGGGGACATGAACTGTGGCAGGGATTCAATTCATGGGGACAGCAACCCCTAAACCTTAAACCCTACTTCACTTGGTACAGCACATTCCCCTGACCTGCTCAAATCCTTGGCATGGAACACCGAAAGGCCCAATGGCCCGCTTTCCAATCGTTCATGCGCTGCAGTTCCCTAGTCTTGATAGAACCTACAGTCCCCCTTAAGTAGATCGAATATGGGATATATGGGGATCTTATTATAAGTGACCCAAAGCCATATTCTATCTACTTAAGGGGGACTATAGATTATACATAGCCAGGAGTCAATGCAGCTCCTGATTTCAGAAGGTGGTGTTGGTCCTGGACCTCCATGTATGACATGTCTTTTGCAGAGCCCCCTTATGATCCCAACACCAACACGGACGGCACACAGCCGCCAGGCACTTCGAACGTAATATCCTGTGGCCAATTCCTACATCACTTCGCCTCCAGACCACAAACTGCAAACTTATATAGGGATTATAGCCATAGGGTCATAGGGTATATTGGGCCCATATTACCCTAAACCCTAAACCCTAAACCCTAAATAGAACATGAACCCAAGTTGCAACGCCACCCCACCAGGTAGCGCGGAAGGAGCCACCCCGCTTTGTGTGGCTGCGCGCCATGGGGAGTCAGAGATCGTGCAAATGCTGATAGATGAAGGCCGGGGAGGGTGTTATGTGAGCAAGAGTCTAAACTTCAAGTATCCGCCATAAAAACCCATGCTCATACTCCCCCATATACTCTCCTATATAACCGAATATAACCATAGCTTGTAGGCCGAGGTTTAGGCCTCTGCGCGCTGGAATGTCAGAAAATGAGCTTGAAGCAGTTTGGGGTGATGTTGGGCTTATCGGGTTTTAGGATCAAGGGGTTGACGGTCAGGGGCTTAGCTTAAGGTCAAAATGCTTGTGACCTTGGACCCACAAGCAGTGGGCATGTAACAGGCGCTGCGCAGCCCGCCCACCACACGGGCAAGTAAGTGAGGGTCGGTTTTGCGACAACCCCCCCCCCACCCTCCCCCTGGGACAAAACCATGATCTCTCAGTTCAAACCCGTATGGTCCCCCTTAAGTAGATAGAATACGGGGTATTATGGGGATCTTTTATAATATACCCAAAGCCATATTCTATATACTTAAGGGGGACTGTAACCCTGAAGCCCAGGATCCATGCAAAATGTATTAACCCCCCAGAAAGGAAATGGTTTAGGGCTAAGGGTTTAGGGTTTGGGGTTTAGGGTTTAGGGTTTAGGGTTAAGGGTTTAGGGTTAAGGGTTTAGGGTTAAGGGTTTAGGGTTTAGGGAAGAAAGAACCCCGGCTCAGGTGCGGACAAAGACAAGGCTTCTCGACACTGATCAACAGGGCGTTGGTGTTTGCTTTGGGGGCTCATCTGAGCCATAGTCTCAACTCCTTAAAGGGGGTTATATGGGAGACGATATAGGGGAGGATTATGGGGGTCATTGAGGGGATACTAGCAGTTGAGAGCTGTAGCTCATGCGCATGGATTGTGGATAGACTTGACAGAGAGTGTGACCTTGTTGGTATCAGTGTTCTTAGATTTCGGGCGCATCAGGGGTGCTAACCATTGTAATCTCTGGTCCCATTCACCCAACAGCGAAGGTCTGGCATTGAGGGGGAACGAACGAACAGATTAAACCCTAAACCCTAAAACCCTAAAACCCTAAACCCTAAACCCTCTGATGGACCGTCATCTCCCTGCGTTCAAAACCTCCATGTCCCCCAACCCAGGCTTTGGAAAATGACGGCGCAACTCCTCTGTTCTTAGCGGCCTGGCAGGGGCGAGAAGAGGCGCCAGCAGTCTGAAAGGGGTTATATATATGTACATATATATATATATTGTTTAGGGATTAGGGTTTAGGGTTCAGGGTTTAACTCCTTAAAAAGGGGGTTCATCTTGGGGATTATATAGGGGACTATCTAATAATCTAATATAGTGTTCAGGGTTTAGGGTTTAAACTCCTTAAAGGAGAATTTTATAAGGAGTTGTACAGGGGACTACTATTGGGGATATTAAGGTACTACAGGAGTTTAGATTATGATTCAAAGGATTGAATGGCAAACTGTCAGATTCATAATTTCCACAGGGGGCCGGGCCTTGTAACTGAAAACGCTAGATAAGCCCTTAATTGTCTAAACCTATAGTATCCCCGTTTATATCCCTTATAGTAATCCCCCATATAATCCCTTGTATGACCCCCGTTAAGGAGTTGAGATTATGGCCCATATGGCGCTGCACTATGCAGGGCTGCCAAGCAGGGATCCCTGATTGGCAGAATAGCCCATGTGTTCACGCTCGGGGTTTCTCAACATGGAGCTTTGAGGGTCTAGCGTTTAGGGATGTTTATGGGTTTAGGGGCTTAGGGGCTTATAGGGTTTAGGGTTTAGGGGTTTCGGGTTTAGGGGTGTTTAGGGGTTTAGGGGTTTAGAGTTTAGGGTTTAGGGGTTGAGGGTTTATAGGGTGTAGGGGGCTCCTAAAACCTAAGCCCAGTATGACCCTGCGAAAGCTGCCCCGATGATTAGGTATTCTGGATACCAAACTCGGCCGCCCCGCTGTCTTGTTTCAAGTAAGCTTTTCAAGGACGCACTTGTGCTGATGGAGTCGGAGTTGTATGTCAAGGGCAGTTGAGTGTATGTACGGGGCCGAGAACATCAACTTAATCAACGTGGGATCTATGGCTTTGTAGTATTTTATTTGGGGATACGATGGTACCCAATATATCGAGTAAGATTATATCCTCCCTTTGGGTATAGTATTTTATATGAGCGACCGCTTTTATTATCGTGTCGGAGCCAAGAGCAGGCAGAGATAAAATTCAGGGATATGAGCAAAACTCTAGTAAAGCGATAGGGCCCCCCCAAAAGCTACCCCCGAAATGGATGACAGCAGTNNGTAAAGCGATAGGCCCCCCCAAAGCAATTTTTTACTTAGCTGTTTACTCATAATTTAGGTAGCTGCTCATATAAGGAATATCTTGCTGGGTTTAACCACCAAAAAAAGCTACTCAATATAACCACAAAATAACCCCAATATATACCCTATTATAATATGGTAGTTTCCTTTTTCTTTTCCATTATCCCTATATTACTGTGTTTAACCACCAAATAAACGCTACCCTCATGGGGACGTGCAAGGGCTGATTGAAGGGAGGCTCAGGCTTGGGGTGTTGAGCATGGCATTTCGAAAGGTTTAGGGTTTAGGGTTTGTGTACTGGTAAGGGTGGTCCCTCTTTCAGTCTATAGTCTTGGGGGCCGCCCTCTCCCCCCCCCCTACTAGGTCCTTGACTTAAGGCGTCCTGGGTGCGCGAAAGGCATATAACCGGCAATTCACACCGGGGATTCTCACATTCTACCATGCATATCCTGTCGTGTCGCACGTTTCTCGGGGGCGTCTGCACTGCATTTCCTAGATTTCTCCTTCTTTTCAGTTTATTTGCTTCGTGCCGCGGGCGTAACTTGAAGGCATGTGTGCATGGGGATTCTCATCTACGGCCACAGCGTCGTGAACATCGAATGTGAAGTATGGTGCTTTTGGGTTCGTTTCACCAGCAGTCATGCCACACGCCGTTTTAGCTTGTCGCAGAACCCGCCTTGGACAGTGCGTGAGCAGGGCGTTTCATAGAAGTTAGCTTATAAGGAGAGGGGCCCCGAAAGATAGAAATTAAAGTCCTTCAATAGAGCTCCCGCAGTTCTGAGGTTCCTGTGGATTGATGTAAAAAGGGATGGTCTGAGTTCTTTACGACCCCCAAAAAAGCAGATTGTTGAGGGCTTCCAATCATTAGCCCTGATCCTCAATAAGGGGGCCCCAGAACACATTTCACAGGACATCTGCAGTGAAGGAGGTGCAACATTAGTACGAAGGCTACTTCCCGTCAATGGTCGTACGAAACCCCCATGAGATAATGAAACCCTAAACCCTAAACTGTTCTTTGCTGCTCTTGCAGGTGGTTCAGATTCTACTTTCTGAGGGCGCCGACCCTGACAAAGCCCTCACTGCGGACGGCACAACACCTGTGACCCGTCTGATCTGAGCAGTATTTTATTTGGGGTTTATTGGGGTTAGAAGGTCTAAAAAGGGTGTTTTATAGAGGTTTTTCAAGGGTGGATATTGGGATCTTTAAATAGTGAGTAGTAAGTAGTATTTTAAACTTGGGGATATTATGGTACCCAATGATATAGGGTTTAGGGCCCTAAATGGAGAATCAAATGGAAAAGAAAATGGAAAATGAAATGGAAACTGGGATTGTGTAGGGGTTGTTTGTGTAGTATTTTATTTGGGGATACCATAGACCCTAATATAGAGTAAGATTATATCCTCCTTTTTGGGCATTGTGTTATATAGAGAAAGTATAATATGACTGGGTTCAACCACTAAGAAACATGCTACTCAATGAGGTACATAGTGTCAGAGAACAAGCCTAGAATGCAAGTCCGCCACGCATCCTTAACAACTTGTCCTCTGCAGCAGACCGGACCCTTGAACCCGTGTACTGTGAACGAGCCTGAAAATTTACAAACAAATAATAGAAGGCTCAAAGCCCTTGAGCTTTCAAACTCCCAGGACCCTTTTGCGAATGTCTTGTAACACTCCCAACTTCCCCGCACACCCCAGGCTATAAGGCTTGCAGGAGCCCAACCTCCCCAGCCCAAGAAAATACAAACGCCATCTGCTTGAGAACCCACCTGGTATGCTCGTCCCAGCGTCAAAGTAATGCATACATGAAAACCGTAGACCGCTATAACCCCAACATTATACTAGTTTCCATTTACTTTTTCATTTTCTTTTCCACTTGATTCTCCATTAGACTCCCTATGAAGTCACGGTTCTTCTGCTTGGCCTAGTTTCCCTATATAGGGGGAACCCAATATAGACCCTAATATATTATGGTCCTTATTATGGGGGGCACCCCTAATATGTACCATAAACCCTAAATCCCCCTAACCCTAAACCCTAAACCCCCCCTTAACCCTAAACCCTAAACCCAGGTGTCTGTGGCCGCGATAGCCGGGCACACGGCTGTAGTTCGGCTGCTGATCGAGGCATTCAGGGCCCATTTGAGACCTTGCAAGGGGGCTATTTCGGGGATTTTAGAAAATGTGGTATAGGGTTTAGGGTTAAGATTTTGGGGTCTAGGGTGTAGGATCTAGGGTGTAGGAGTTGGGGTTTAGGATTTAGGGTCTTAACTCCTTAAAGGGGGAGTTATATAGGGGACTACTATAAGAGGCATTAAGGGGGATACTAGGGGTGCCAATTTGGACAAATACTGTTATAGGGGTTATGATGGAAAAGAGGATGGAAAAGAGAATGGAAAAGAGAATGGAAAATTAAGTGGAAACTGGGATCGTTCACGCAACAATTCAGCAAGCTTCCGACTCGTTGCGTCGTTGTGGGTCGGTCGTGAGGCATATCTTAGACCAGAGACAATGCCTTCTCTCAACCCTAAACAGGGGCCCAACATTGTTGAGCCCGCCCGTCAATTCCCATGCCACGAAGGCGGGCGCAGACGTGGACGCAGCACGCCACGACGATGGCGCGACGCCTTTGTCCGTTGCTGCCCAGAAGGGCCGATCTGAGGTGGTTCAGCTGCCGCTTGGACGATTTATATGGGTGCGCTCCTTCCAGTTGAGTTGGTAAACGGGGTCATATAGAAAATGCCCTTGAATATGTGTAGGGGCTATAGAGGGATGCAGGATTCGAATGAGCCTTGCTAGAGTTGAGGATTACAAGTTATAAGCTTATCGGGACTCCAGAGTCCTATGCTCTAGACCCTTGGGACCAAAAAAAGGTGCGTAAACAAGAAATCCCTTCCTTTAAGGGAGTATCCTTTCCCGAAAGCCCAACACCTTCCGTCCGAAAATCCAAGGTTACTCCAGGCCGGTGCGAATAAGGAGCCTGGGATTTTTAGGGCTAAGGGTATATCGGGTCTAGGGTCTAGGGTGTATGGGGTTTAGGGCTTGAGGTCTAGGGGTGTAGTTTGTAACGGTTTAGGGTCTAGGGCATGAGGAGGTTGAGGGACCTTAAACCCTAAAGTTAACCTTTGGCTCTTCTTGAAGTATTTTACTAATTCACATTGCTCTCATTTGGTTACAGACTATATTACGGCACTTATTAAATTAGGGTACCAAGCCCTAAACTGCAAGCCCTAAACCCTCAAACGTAAGCCCTAAGCCCTCATTTTGGGAATTACCCAATTGAGGTTGTCAGAGGACGATACGTCAGGGATTCTGCAGTGTTGCTAGTATAGGGCTTATTGAGGGGGACACCATGAGTTTAGACTACACCTCAAGTGAGTAACAGCTGAATGCCTTTCTGGTTTCCATGCTGGTTTGGAGGCCTGGAAAGGAAAAGAGAGTTCAATGGTTTCAAGGGGCATCTCCCCCATGAAGGAGAAGGCGTTGACGATCGACTTTCCTGGCGCTACCCCGCGATTTGGCTCCATTGTCTGGGTTGCTCTTAAGGAACTCTATATTGGGGAGACATTATTTACTATATATATATATATATAGATAGCCATTATGGTAGCCTAACTTTTTGCTTCTTTAACAGCAACCCAGTTGTTGAGAGCAAGGTGCGGCCTTAGAGCCCTAGGGTTGGACCGCTTATAACTCTACTTGTAATCCCCCAAAATGACCTTATAGGGATTACCCCAATGACATGTTTAGGGTTTAGGGTTTAGGGTTTAAGGTTCTAAGCCCAGTTATTGGGAATGGCCGTGAAGGTTTCCAGGTGTGCCAGAAGGTTTCTGCTGGCTCTGCATGACTGCATGGATATTGTACAAGGAAAGCGTGGGTTTGGGGTTTAGGGTTTAGGGGTAGTTTACATTTTCCCTTCCATTACCCCTGAATAAACCCAAAGTACTATATGGGTATTGGTCTAAATTCCCTATAATACGGGGTCCTATATTTAGGTTCCTATTATAATACGGGGCCCTATATAAATTTCCCCCATTTTGGGAACAGTAATTTAGGGAAACTACCATATGGTTTACACCTGAGTCGCCTTGGT
>CAJNIZ010009490.1:0-13322 GCA_905231905.1 Symbiodinium pilosum
CTAAAACCCCGAAAACCCCTAAACCTCCAAACCCCTACTGCTCAGTGAGCCTTCAGGAATAAGGATACCACTCTAACGCACTCGGGGGTGTACGATTCACGTTTTTGGTTACAGCGAAAACAACCCATCCGCTCCGACATGGTCGCTATGCGCTCTATAACTTTCGAGTCTTGGAAAAAATTTGGAAGCTACTATATTATGATGGGGGTTATCTAGGGATAATGGAAAAGAAAATGGAAGCTACTATATTATAATGGGGGTTATATAGGGATAATGGAAAAGAAAATGGAAGCTACTCTTCTAGGTCTCCCAAAAAAAAGGTCTCCCCTCCGATTGTATGAACTATGGTCTAAACTCCGAGTATCCTATATAATTGTTTATATACTCCCACTTTAAGGAATTTAGAAGCTAGCTCATATACCCTTCAACACCCTAAACCCTAAACTCTAAACCGCGTGGGGGGTTCCTCTTCGAAAGAGCAAGCGACTGCCTGAGCAACGCTGCCTTGAGGACATCGGTGTCTCAGGGCCTAGATTGTCGCAATGAGGATATGGATTCAGGGTTTGGGGTTTGAGGGTTTAGGGTTTTGGGTCAGAAAGGGGCTATATAAGGCTTATAGAGGGATAAGGGCAGAACATATTATCTTTTTGGTTTGGGGTTTCGAAATTTAAGATTATATATGGGCTAGATAGTGGTTACATACGGATAGGGTAAGGAAATGGAAGCTACTATTTAGGGTTTAGGGTTTGGGGTTTACGGTTAGGGTTTGGGATCTCGGGTTTGGGATTTAGGGTTTGGGGTTTAGGGTTTACAGTAGGATTTGGGGTTTACGGTTGGGAGTTTGGGGTTTGGAGTTTAGGGTTTAAAGATGTCAAAAGTATGACCCCCTCCGGGGTATCCTGTATCATCACGGTAGGCCGTACGACAAAGTGCAACCAGAAAAGGACGACAAATTCTATAACCTTGGATGTGTAGGGGCCGCGCTTATGCCCCTGCACAACGTGTAGTGCAAGCTCTAGGCGCGCTCCCTCATGTTTAGCAAGATCCATCTTTCCTAAAATCATTAGACCCAGCTTTGTAAGCAGGGCTTAACCACTAGGACTTGCGCAAATGCTTATGTAGAGCATTGATCCATTCATTCCTGCAAAGGTGCGCAGGTCTTACCACGACTCCAGATGAACGCTTCGGCAAGACTTTGGGGGATGAACGGGTATAAACGCTGAAGGTTGGAGCGTGGTTTCGGTTTCAGGTTTTAGGCTTTTGGGCTTATGGGATTGGGTCGGATTGGGGTCAGGTTAGGCTTCTGGATTTTGTGTAAGAACACCCAAGCGCACTTGCTGCAAACACTGCCTAATGCTAGTATGTCCACCATGTCAGAAAAAACACGAAGCCCTAGAACACTACAAATCCTGAATCTGTATGCCACAAATTGGGTGCCAAACATCCTTCCGAGCTATAGTCCCCCTTAAGTAGATAGAATATGGCTTTGGGTATATTATAATAAGATTCCCATATACCCAATATTCTATCTACTTAAGGGGGACTGTAGCCCCAAAGCTTACCCTAAGACCCCAAAGCCTAGCATCAACCCCGGAACCCCAAAACCCTGAAGCACTTGAACCCCAGAACCCCTAAACTCCCAAAGCCTAGGGTTTGGGGTTTAGGGTTTGGGCTTTAGGGTTTTGGGGATTTAGGGTCAAGCCTAGACTCCCTCTCAGTCTCGAACTCCGTAGCTCCTAGGCTTTGGGGCCGGCACCCTACAACTCTAGAACCCATTTCAACTCAAACCAAGAAACCCAAAATCTCAAACACCCTAAAACCCCCAACACCCCAAGACTCCCTAAACCCACAAACACCAATACCTAGACCTTAAATCTCCTACATAGCCACAACCTGAATTATCCCAAAACCCTGAACACTAAACCCAGAAGACTCGTAACCTTATATAACCCCTTTACAACCCCTATATAACCCCTATAGCCCATTGAAACAGTAACGTTTTCGCCTACACCCTAAACCCTCTAACCCCGAACCCTTAGCCCTTAACCTTATAACACCAAACCCTTAACCCTAAACCCTATAACCCCAAACCCCTCACCCTATGACCCTAAACCCAAAGCCCGCAAAACTTAACGTGAATAATCCCTATACAACCCCTATATAGCCCCTACCTAGAACCTGTAGCCCGTCCAAAACTCTTAACAATGAATTCCTCCTAAACCCTTGACCCAACCCCAAACCCTAAACCCTATAACCCCAAACCCTTAACTTACAAAGACTCTTAACCCTATATAATCCTAAACCCGTAAAACCCTCAACCCTTAAAACCCTAAACCCCTAAAACCCTCAGCCCTTAAAACCCTCAACCCAATTGTGGTTTGGAATGAGTACACTAAGCTGGCAAAGGCGGCGCGCCGACGGCGCAATGCCTAACTTGTAATTAGCAGTTTGCTCTCTGAGTTCGCCCTTAGAATCTTGGCGTGCTTCTTGCCTGGATGGGCATCAGACAGCTTGCATAAAACCCTCAACCCTTAAGAACCCTCAACCCTTAGAGCCCTTAAGCCCTAAACCATGAATTCTGGGGCACCCCCTTGGCCAGGGCCGGCAGCGGCTCAATCTCCAGGCGCGCCATGGTCCTTCGAACCTGAGACGAAGCCACCTGAGCTTTGGGGTTTAGGGGTTGTAGGGTTTGGGGGTTAGGATTTAGGATTTAGGGTTTAGGGTTCAGGGTTTAGGGCTGAGGCCTTTGGGTGCAGGGTTTTGGGGTTTGGAGATAGGGTTTAGGTTAGGGTTCAGGGTTTGAGCTGCAGGCATGAATTTCTATGGGGTCACGTAGGGTTGAGGGCTATATAGGATTATATCAGGTTGTATGGAGCTACATAGTACAGTCAATGAGTCCCATAGAACTAATGGTTGGGATTGCTCTCCTTGGGGGGTCTAGAATCTGGGGCTCAGAATTTAATTTGGCGTGCAGGGTTAGGAGTTGGAGACTTAGGGTTCACGGCTTACGGTCCGGATCTAGAGTTGAAACTATTCCACCATAGGGAGGCTTTGCGCCATGAGCTATTCTTACACAAAAGAAAAACATACCTCCGTGCATAAGCCCAAAATAATCCATAAGCCCAAAATAACCCTCAAACTATCCCCTACATAGCCCCCAACAGCAAACGGCTGCCTTGGGCTACGTAGTGCGTGTACATCTTGAGTGCCCAGTGCATTCGGGGAGACATGATTTAAAATCGCACCATACTTGGTGAGTGTGAGGGGATAAAAGGCTCCCTACTTTCTAGGAATCATTGAGGTGTCATGTTGTCTCCCATGTCCCCCTTGTACCCCAAACCCCAGAAGTATGAATCATTGAGGTGCTACTGCCCGAGCTGCGGAGGCTGCAGTAGCGATTCGCCGGTCCTTCCGCGCGCCGCGCGACGCCCAGCCGAGGCTGCCGGCGCTGCGGTCCCGGACCAATGGGCTCACCTGGGATAATAGAAAAAGAAAATGGAAACTACCATATTATATTGGGGTTATATTATTATATTGGGGTTATATACCATATTGGGGTTATATTGGGGATAATGGAAAAGAAAATGGAAACTACAATACTGGGTTATATTGGGGTTATATTGGGGATAATGGAAAAGAAAATGGAAACTACACCAGTGGGCTCACCTGTGGGCTTCTCAAGGGCTTTTCTGCGAGGGTTTTGTACTAAAAGGGCTGAAAAAAAGGTTTAACTAGGGTTTGCAGGAAGACCCGCATGGCTTGATGGGATGAAAAATTCAAGCAGGGGTAGGATATTCGTACGTATGAGTTTATGTGTATATATGTATATACCTGTATTTATATATGTACAGGTACATGTATGTACATGTAGTATGTACATGTAACCACCGCAATGTCCACCTAAAGAATACCCTAAACCCTAAGCCGCATCTGGCTTTGTAGGGTTGTAGTAAGGCCTGGCCCCCTCACCTTGCTAACAAACAGGGATGCTGAGGTCAGCTGGCTCACGTATGTTTTCGGTACTTCCCCCACCCCTTTAACAGCCAATATTAGTGGTCATAGTAAGGGCTATTTATAACTATATTATGAATAGTATTATCCAACAGTTATAGGGGGGGGCAGTACCTAATGTATGTTCATGTAACGTAGAAGGCTCAAGGAATGTACTATGACCAAGGGAAGATACAACTTCCCTTCTGAAGTGCCTGACGATAAACCCTGAATAGACAGCAAGCACCTAAAACAACAAACCTTTATGCCCCAAGCCCGTGCCCGCGCCCAGAACACCACACCCCCACATCGTGACACCTTCGAACAACGGCCTGAAACCCAAGCCCTACAGTCTTTTCTCCAAAGCCGCCCTACAACCCAACCCCTAAAGCCTAAGCCACTAAAAATCCCAAACACTCAATCTAAAAATACAAAAGCCCCCAGGCAAAGCCAAAGGGCAGGGCTCACCGGTCGGCTGGGGTGGCTCGGGCTGATAGGGCCTCAGCCAAAGGACTACGGAGCCTCAGGGGAATTACAGCCCACGTAGACCATTGTAAACCATGTCAGCAGAATGTTTGAGCCTTGATTTAGGAAACTTAAGGTGTCTAAGACTTCAGAATGTGCACTCGCACACCAAACATGCGACTTGGGTCCATACACAAGGCCAACCGCGACATCTGAAGCCAACAGGTTGCTCACTCTAGAACTTGAACCCCGACTCCCTCGAAGCCCTGAACAGTTTGGGCCAGAAACCCAAAGCCATCCCAAGTCTTGGTGGTCCGAGCCTTCTGTTGGAAAAACAGGGTTGACACCTGAAACCCCAAATCTCAAGTGGGTACTTCCAACAAAGGGGCCCCTTCTGATTCGCACCTTACACGAGAATCCTTATCACAAGGAGTCACAGCGACACCCCTGTTGTTTGAAAACCTCCCTAATCTCGAACCTCAGAACGCGTCGAGAGGCTGGTGGGGCTGCTGAAACATGGCCGGCTGCTTGGCAAAGGGCTGCTGGGGTCGATGATCAAGTTGCCACCTGAGGAGCTATCAATTGTCGGCGAACAATGCCAAACAAGAGCAACGAGAAAGAAAAAGAACCACCACAAATACTAGTTTGCACTTTCTCTTCCACCATCGGCATTGGAAGAAGACATGGAAACAATCAGCTTGACTGGTGGCAGCCGAAGCCACGGACCACCCGCACCTCCTTCGCTGGGCAGCTGGTGGCACGCTCCATGTCCCCATCAGGGCACGCAAAGCGGGAAAATGAGGTCAGCTAGCCCAGACGCAAAACACACTATGAAGCCTAAACCCTACGTAAACCTTAAGTAGTAGTTTCCATTTTCTTTTCCATTATCCCAACATGATCCCAATACTCTTAAAACCCTAACCCCTGTACCTTCAACCCGGAGCCCTCTTTGGGCTGCCCTGCTGACCTTGAAGGTGGTATGGAGTCATCTTATTCAAGGTGGGGGCTTTCAGGGGTTCAGGGTTTTTTGGGGCCTGCTGGTCTTCCCCAAGTGCCAAGGAGACAAGATCTGAAGCTAATTCGCAATTCCGCTCGGCTTCCTTGCTTAAATGCACTGTCCATGTTTTTTGTTCCTTCGTCCTGCGTGGGGTTTGAGCCACAAAGCCACCGGAGGCGTCGTCGATACAAACGACCGGACCGGACATTGCAAAGCGAAGAACTTGCTGGCCGGTGGCTAGTAGTTAGTAATGACTAAGGGACCATAATCCCTATATAATGTAATCCCTTTTGCCCTACTAAACCTGCCACCAAGAGAAGCCGCTGAGGAGTTCCCCTGAGTTTAAGGTTTTGAAGGTTAGCTGTGAAGATAACTGGTGGACACTTATTTTTTGGAGACCTCCATAGTAGAACAAAACTGACGATGGGAATGGGAGCTGTTCAGGAGCTTGCGCAGGGGCCTGCGTAAATCATGTTAGGGAATCTTTCCAGAGAGAGCGCCCAAACTCGATCCGTCCGGCATTATTGCTGCTACAGCGGAGAAGTAATGTAGAAGTCCAAATAATTCCCAACGTTGTAGTCCTACATTCCTGTAGAATTATAGCAGAGGGGCTTAGGGTTTTATAGTTCTAGATTCCGTGCAAAATGATGTAGTTGTGATAGGTGATGCTTCAAATAGACCGCGAAGTAGTAGCACTTACGCTCCTACATTGTTTGCTGAACTTCCCGATCCACCTTTAGTAAGGGCATACGCATCTTTGAACGCTAGGTTGGAGCCTTTTCTTGCCTCGGGTTAGCAAGGGATCAAGGAACGGATCCCTAAGCAGTCCCCATATAGTCCCCAACAATATAATGCTCTTCCTTTTCTTTTCGAATGGACTAACCAGAGGCCAGTTCAACTGCCCTTGCCCAGAAGGAACCCCCCCGAACAGATTCTCAGAGAACATGGGAACTAGCACCAAGCGGAAACTGGCGACACCTAAGAATTGCAAAAGGCCCAGCTGATGTCTTGTCAGCCTGCCTAGAACCTCAAGCCCATTGTAGCATTGTAGCCCTCAATTACTGCGAGATTTCTCGGTCCAAGACATGGGTTGCTTGGCATACGCTGCCCTCTTGGAGATGCAGGGATCTCTATTAGGCATGATGTAAGGACTAAGATGCAGGGACCACCCCTCTTTCTCCACCAGGCGAGGAGCTGCACGGCTAGGAGCTATACGCTCGGCTAAGTATCAGGGGGCTTGGGGCTGTGAAGTGGAGGTTCTCCGGCGTGGCTTTCAAAGCCCATCTGCCCGGATGGCTGCACAAAGAAAATGAAGCTAATAGTCGCGACTGCTCTACCAGGATTCAGACGCCAAAGGGATACTTCCACATGAAGTAAACTAAAGGGTGATGATGTGTGATGCAACATCGAAACAAGTAATGATCCAGCCATTTGTACCTCAACACTGCTGTGTGCGTCTTCCTATGACCTGCGTTGTGCAAGGACATCTCCAATTACACTATTGTATGGGCATATTCTAACAAAGCGATTTACGGATGAAGGTGGAATGATAAACACCCAGTGACGCTGCATATATTCTATCTACTTAAGGGGGACTATAATCCTAAACCCTAAACCCTAAAAGTAGCTTCCATTTTCTTTTCCATTATCCCTATTTTACCCTATTTTTGGAGAAGCCCCTGGATGTGCTAGCGGAGCCGCCACATCAGCGACCCGATAGCCAAAGCCTTGGAAGATATCTTCACACAACAGGAGGAGGGCTTAGGGTTGAAGCTTCAAGGTTTAGGGTTTAGGGTTTAGGGCTTAAGGTTTAGGGTTTGGGAGCTCTTTGTTTAAGCGCTCCCTTTGACCTTCCTTTCCCAAAATTAGGGGGTACTCTTTTGAAGGATTATAGTATTTGGGGGTCTATACCAGGGTTCCCCTATTTTTGACAAACTACCCCTTCACTCGAAGAAGTCTTCAGCATAGCCCAAACCCATCCCCTTGACCGTAAAGGATCCCCAACAGGTTTAGGGTTTAGGACTACAACCTTCAAGGATCCCGAAAGGGTTTAGGGTTTGGGATTTAAAGTTCTTAGTTGAAGGGGTCCCGAAAGGAGAATACAAGAGGAACATTGGCCCTGGAGGTGCATGCCTCTGGGGTATGTTGACTGTTTCTAAAACGAATCCTGCCTGAATCCGAAGCCTCCCTAGAATTCCTGGTTCTCAGGAGGGAATGGAAGAATGGATCCGTCTAAAAGCCTCTACATAATCCCCTACGAGAATGCGAGTTTGGGCTGTCATTTCCATTGCTCCACTCGCTACCCTAAACCCTCATTCGCCCTAACCAACTAGGCAAGCATACTAAGATACGCAAGTGCTATCGAGAATACTAATTCTTGAAGACGAAAAGACTCTGCCTGATTATAACTTGAGATTTGTCCTACCTGGCAAAAAATCAGCAAGCGACGCCAAACTGTGAACCATAAGACCAGAACCCCAACCCTTGAAGCCTCAATACCCCAAACCTTGAACCCTAAACCTCGAACCCTAAATCCCCAAACCTTGAACCCTTTTTACACCCCACACCCGTAATCTTGAGCCCTAAACCTGGAAAACTTGCTTGAGCTCCAAGAAGCTAAGCCAGCCAGGAAGCCTGTCAAAAAGATTCCAAGAGCACTACACTGCAAGGTCACTGATTAGGGGTCCCTTTGGTAAGGAGCTCCTTACGGACTTGTCCTTGGGAACTCCGGAGCCTACCTACTGAGTTTAGTCAGGGTTTAGGGTTTAGGCGTGTGGGGTTTGGTTTTTAGGGGCTTAGGATTTGGGTTTAAGGGCTTCGAGTGTAGGGTATAGGGCTCAGAGTTTAAGGGTTACGTAAGGCTAGGGGAATCCTTAGCACGGCTTAGGGTTTGGGATTCAGGATGTTGGGTATGGGGGTCTAGGGCTTATTGGGGGATCCCTAACCTGGCTTGAGGTCTTGGGTTGAGGGCTTGGGCGTCCTCCTCGTAGGCACCAGGAGCTTCCAAGAATTACGGGCTGCAAGAAATCCTTACAAAAACCAAAAAGGGGGCTCGTAAAGGATGTTTCGGGGTGCAACGTCTGGTTTGCTGCGCAATGTGCTGGCCCGAAATGGTGGGCATGAGCGGGCAGCTTCATGTGACGGACCCCCAAGTTTGGAGACATGTCCAGGTCCACGCGAATCAGGACCTAGCCTACCATCATAGCAGAATCATAGCATGCACGCCTCGAACCTTTAAGGCCTCACATAATTCTGCACATGATGATGGGGGCTACGTTGCAAGCCACTGCACAGTCAGCATCATTACGAGGCCCACGCCTGTCTTAAATCAATGCTGTCATCGTTAGTACAGAGGATCTAAGGTTTAGGACTATGACTATGGTCTAACAAAATAGCACTACCCATCTTACCACGAGAAAAAATGCACAGGGCAAAAGCGGCAACTCGATCGCTGGAGCCTGTCAAATGGCCAGCGTGGTCGACGCCAGTTAGCCCAACCTTGGGTTTGTTTTTGCTTTGCGGGGGCTTGATAGGCTTTACGGCTTCTGGGTTTGCAGTTCAGGGTTAAGGGTTGAGTTTGGGGTGCAGGCTGGATGAACACTAGCTTTTCATGAGTTGAGGGGTTGTGGTCCCTTCCAGGATACCAGCAAGACTGCAGCCGCGAATCCGGGGACGACGTTTTGAATATACAGCGAACATGTAGGGTTCAGTCGAAATTTCAGATACATCGGGAATGTATTGAGCTTGGGGCAGTGTTACCCAGAGGTGGACAATAACATGGAAGATTGAACAAAAACAGGGAGTATACGTATGATTGTAGGGGCAGCGTCAGTTTGGGAGTGGACAGACGTCCAGAGATTAGCATGATTAGGGCGCGAGGAATCATTTTCGGCTGTCTCCAAACTGTTGTTTTCCTGTGGCCCCACGGGAAGTCCCAAAATGTAGCCGGTATGCTGTCACTTCCTGATCTGCGCATCCTTTAGCCTGCTGAAGAGATATACCAGGGTCTTCACAAATTGTAACATACTCTGCAGCTTTCATGTATTGTTATTTCCAACTGGATCAGATCAAATTGCTGCGGCCCCAACATTCATTACTCTTCTGAAGCCTGGCATTGAGTAGGTCGAGCTGGCGTACAAATGGGACCCCAATTCTGAAACTGCCAGATGCGGTTCCAAAACTTGCTTCCTGAACACCACGCGAGCATCCCCACAAGGTCCCATCAAGGAAGCACTACAAAACACCCCACAAAACCAAATCCACTTGAATGGCCCCTCGAACCCCTCTGTAGCACATGAAGCCCTGATACAAACCTAAGCCCTCAAAAGCTGAATCTGAAGTCCTGGCCTGCTGAGCAAGGCCATGCATGCCTAAAGGAGAACCCAAAAAGAATCACCGAGTAACATCACCTCTCATGGACCTCCATTCCTGCAAGGAGAAACAGTGAAGAGATGATTGGATGAGAAACTTAGCTTTCGGGTGGCTCCCTAAACCCTAAACCTGAGCGTCTTAACCATCTCTTGAGCACAGACTTGGTACTGCAAATGAGGAGCAGAATGAGGGAGCTTAAGGGATGTACTGTATAGGGCCTATGATACCTTGGGCTTGCCGCTTGCATGTGACTCTTGCCAAGGCCTGATACAAAAACATGAGGTCTGAATGTTCAGAGGGCAAGGGCTTCTCCTCCTCAAGTACCAACTGGGTTGGCCCCTAAAACCGACTGAAAAAATCTGAAAAATATTCGTGTATAGGGTCACCTATTGAAGGCATTATGGAGAATATTGAATATCCCCGGGCCCTACCCAGCCAATACATTACAAGATTCAAATGCCTCAAGCAATCCCTACCGACCGTAACCCTTACATCCCGGGCTTCGCAACGGAATGGAGGAACTTGGGCTTAGGGCTACCCCACAGCAACTACGACTCTGGAATTCCTGGAAATGCAACTGTCGACCCCCAAACCTAAGCACCAAACCCTTCCCCGTCCACCTCTTCCAGAAGTGAAAGGCTTAACCCCAAACCCTCAAGCCTAGATCCTAGACCCTGAATTCCTAAACGACTAAATCCCACACAGCCTCTTCCAGAAATTTTGCAGACTGGATGAGGTTCAGAAGCGTTGCCGTCCTGAGCTAACTAATCGGGGGTCCTGCTTAGGGTTTGGGAATTAGGCCGTATATATTCGTTTACAATAATTTTGATTTCGATTCTCTTTTACCATGCTTCAAATTTCTGCACTGCAAATTTAGAATCAAGTCTAGCGACAAGCACATCTCCCCCATGTTCTGAGCAGATCTAAGGGATCCAAGTCAAGGGTTTAGGGTTTAGGGAAGGGGTATTTCTCTCTGATCGAGGCCTATTTGTTGCTCATTTTCCCTGTCTTTGTAAGCAACGGCCAATCAAAATGGGAGCCTTAACAATATTCTTTTCCATCATCCCTGTATGCCCCCTATAGAATCCCTACTGTAGTCATCCCATAAACTGTGCTTCGTAGACCTTAACACCAAAAGCTCTTTCCACTCCCAGATTCCAGGGCAGATCCCCATCTCAACGCCATGATCCCCTAAACCCTTGAAACCCATGAAAAACTCTAAACCCCAAGGGTTGTGGGATTCCTTACAAGAAACAGATAAAGCTTCGTCAGTTAACCCCAGCCTCTTCCTCTCCTCTACCAGAAAACTGGATCTAGACCTAAAGCCCCCAAGACTACTTCAGGAATCCATTCCTTCATGCCCTACCTTCCATGATAAGCTTAAGGCTTAGAGCCTTTCCCTGTTGTCTTAGGCCCCCGCGACTGAACTACCGTCAGCCTTCGCCGGCGCGCCTCGGAGAACCTCAAGCGGCAGCAAAAGATGCAACAGGATTCCGTCTGGTCTGCATCAGGATGTGTGGGCTCCGCAAGCCTGTTTACATAGCTTCCAAACTATTTGGTTGTTGGTTGGCAGGGAATAAAGGAAAATAACCCCGACAGAACTTATTCCCTACTGACGACCAGTAGGAGCAGTTGACAAGATTCCGCTGCTTCATGGTCGAAACTGTCTGCCTGCTGGTCCATCTTCTGAAAGGATGCCGGATTGAGGGTGAAGCCTTGGGTCCTGCCCCACCCAATAATCGCCTTTAATAGTCAACATAGTGAGAACTTTACACTATATATATATACATATACATATATATGAGATATAGTCTAAACTCCTAGTATCCCCCTTAATATCCCCTATAGTAGTCCCCTACATAATATCCCCCTGTAAGGAGTTTAGACTATGGCTCATATGATAAATACTACCGAACTCTTAGCCTTAAACTTAAACCCTCCACCGGGTGGGAGCAGTATCCAAGTGAAACCCAGGATGAGCCCTGCAGGCTACCAGACCCACCCACACAGGGGCTCAGCTCGCATTTTTGGCCTTAGGGTTTGGGGGTTAGGGGTTTGGGGGTTAGGGGTTTGGGGGTTAGGGGTTTAGGGGTTAGGGGTTTGGGAGTTAGGGGTTTGGGGCTTAGGGGTTTGGGGGTTAGGGGTTTGGGGCTTAGGGGTTTGGGGGTTAGGGGTTTAGGGTTTAGAGGTTTAGGGTTTAGGATGCGCTCTCTGAGGTCCTATATCCCTAGCCCTAGGTAACGTGGATCCTTAAATTAATCCCTATATAACCGGTATTAATAGATTGTACTGGTTTCCATCTTCTTTTCCATTCCTAGGCCCCAAATCCTAAACCCTGAATCCTAAACCTTAAATCTAAAAACCCTAAATCCTACACCCCCAAACCCCATCCAAGCACAACAGCCCCCCCCCCTGCAATGACACGAGGAGCGCAGAGCCAGTGCTGTGCGCGCCGTCCCAGAGGCGGGACCTGAGAACACAGGCTTCTCAAATTTGGGCGGTCTGCTGCGAAAAGAAAAAAAAGCGAAGTTCTCAAGTTCGATGCACGATGACGTGGTTTGGAGTATAGGGGACATTTTCTCATGACCCCTTTACGGCTTTGCATTTCATGCTTCTCACAATAAGGCCAGTCCTACATGTGCTAAACCTTGAACATGTGTCTTCACATTTGAAGACCTGCTCTTGCTTCGCTCTCAGCGAAAGACCCGTCAATTCTAAAGTGCGATATTGGGATAATGGAAGATAAAATGGAAGCTACTATTTAGGGTTCAGGGTTTAGGGTTTCTACGTGAAGAACGCCATTTCGTAACCATTACGTGACACTCCGCAAGCAAAGCAACAAGCAGTGTTTTCCGACGTCGAGTTTCACCCTTACTTCCCTAAAGCTCTAGCTAGACCCTCGACTGCTGAACCCCCAAGCCTCTAAACCTAGAACCCCTTAGCCTCTAAACTCTGGACTCAAAAATCCCAAAAGCCTGCACCCCCCCCTCCCCCCCACCGCCAAACCGAAACCAATAACAAAGCCCAAAAACCTTACGCCCCGAAACTTCTTAACCCCAGGTCACCCCCAAAAAATAATGTACACCCTTTATAGCACTCTGTATCCCTAGAAGCCCCTACATACCACCTTAAAAGTGCCCAAACCCTAAATCCTAAAACCCTGAAACCCTAAAACCCCCTAAAACCCTAAAACACCCTAAAACCCGAAACCCCTTAAACCCCATCAAACCCTAAACCCCTAAAACCCCCTAAAACTACCTAAAACCCTAAAACACCCTAGAGCTCTAACACCCCCTAAAACCCCCTAAACCCCTTAAACACCCTGAAACCGGTAAGAGTGTTTGTTTTTTGTTGTCTGGTCTTTTTTGTTGTTTGGGCTTTTCGGGTGTTTCTTTTTTGCTGTTTGGTCGGGGGCGTGTTCTTTTTTTTTGCTGTTTGGGCGGGGGCCCAGGCCCCCGCCCAAACAGCAAAAAAAAAAAAGAAGCACCCGCCCCTTTCG